>NW_022261512.1:117023-127180 GCF_009602425.1 Actinia tenebrosa | reverse complement strand
CTCTTACATTCTTCGCACTCCATATATAGACTAACATATTTGCGCTGTTGCCCCCAACCACACTTGGAGTGGGTTGTTTCCGTAGGTGGATTTTTGACACGGGTCTTGCCCGTGTTGAGATTGCGCTGGAACCCCCATTCCCTATACTACTAACATCAAATGAACGAGTCAACGAGTTTATGTTAGGTGTTAAAAATAAATGTTTAAATTATCAAATCTTGTCGTGTTTGTACTGTAATAGTATATACTGTTCACGTTTTATGGAGTGCCGAACATAAAATAAATGTTTTTGATATCTTTTACCGATTGACAAGGGTCTGAACTGAGAACTGGTAAACGCTTGAAAACTTTTGAAAGGCAAAGTTGCTTACATTAAACGGGTGAAACCATACTAGAAAATAATGTTGCAATTTGTAATTTATGTTATCTTTTCTATCTGTTACCCCTTATAGTACACTAAGAGCTAAAGGTTAATTGTCAATTCAATGGTTTTCCAACGCACACTTAATTTCAGTAAGTTAACAGAGAGACATTATGCCTTTAGTTCATTTGCTACGACAAGCTATCTTTTACCCACCTTGTAAGGAATTTCCCATTGTCATTTCAACTGTTTTGGCACCCTCCATTGTCAGTAACCCTGATTCAACTTTTCCGCTACTTCCTTAACATAATAAACAATTAATTTGCTCCCAAGTTGAGTGGCGACCGTTACCGTTTAGTGGCTTCCTTCGGTAGTTGTTCTCGATTTTATCAGCTCAAGTGCAACGAGTGGTTTAGTCGGCTTCATAGAGCCGTTTATTTTGGCTCGGCCAAACAACGCTCTTTTACTTGGCTTTTTAACCAACTCTTTGGTTATGTTTGCTTGCTTTTCATCAGTATTGTACTTGAACTGCGCTACTAAACTTGAATTCAATTCCCTCTCAACACTGTCCACAAACACTTGAAGCAACCGCACAAGCCATCCCTTCACTGTGCTTTTGTGCTGTTGTGTTTTCATAGTTACAGCACTCTTGGGATTTAGACCGTCGTAATTTGCATTAAGAACTGTTGTTATAGAGATTATATCTGTACGTCAAGATAGAGCCAACTAAGTTCACTCAATATTACACCAGGAATTCAAAAATAGTTTTAAAAGCAAACGATATCTTTAAATCCTTTATTTAGTTTTTCCTTCATTTTTTTTCCCGACTCTCAGGAGTAAGATAAAAGTAGCGGCAGATCATCAAAGATAGCAATTAAAACACCGCATCTCTCAGACGGACTCAGACGGCAAAAACTCCTTACAAATATTAGAACCAATAAGCTGTATTTTGGTTGGCCAAAAACTTATTTGATATGATTATTTACAGAGCTAAAACTGCTACCTTTTTAGATGTTTACCCAAAATGTTATCACGATTTTAATCTCACACAATATTAAGTCTGGCAAAAAAATGTCTTTTAGCACTTTTTAGCAAATACAAAAAATTCTTTTGGGCAAATTTGGCGACTCGTAAGAAAAGTTCTTTTGCGGGACCGGTCCCGAAAATATATCCCGTGGGTAATTAATGACGATAAATATATCCAATTTTCTCCCCAATTTTGTTCCCGCTAAATGTGCATAGAAAATTTGTTTTCTAGCATAAGAAGAGGCAACTATTGTTCTTTTCCAAGCAATTTTATTAGCGAGTTTTTCAGAAACGTTTCTGGACCATCCCGCGAGAAGATCGCGCGCGCGTTCACTTCATAGCAACAGTGAGCGAACAATGGATAAACATAGCAACGAGTCCCCGGATGTGCACAAAATCAAAAATGTCGGCGATGATTACAAATCCAAAGGATTCATAAATGTTTACATGATCCCTTTATTAGTTTAGAGTTTTTAAAAGTCATTATGATTCCTTATCTACGCTTTAGAAGCCTGGAAAAGTCCTTTCAGACCTTCTGAGGTCTGCATATGCAACAGGTCGGCCAGAGGATTTTTTTACGGAGTTTTGAAAATTCCAACTCGGGACATTTTGAATTCTTCGTGTGCTTGAAACTCTAGAATTTTGCACAGGAAAAAATACTTAATACACAATGGAGAGAGTCAAGGTATGCTTTACAGATATCATAATGAGTGAGTGTTTCTTCGTGAAGTCAAATTGCAAACAAATTGGTCTTATTAATATTTTATTTTTGCTTCAGCATGCTCGTAATCCAATCTTCAGTTGCTCTCAGACTCGAGGTCTCCCTGGGTTACCTCCTCTACCACCGTCTCATGAAGAGCCATCCGATTTATATCAGGTTTGCCCTTATTTTCCTTTACCTGCTAGAATAAATGAATGATAATGATAAATGTGCTAGCAGCTGTCGTTGTTGCTATTGTCTCCGCACTGTTGGTTGTGAGCCATTTAGCATTACACTTCGGATACATAATTTATTATCAAGTGTCTTGTGTTTCGCTGCATTAATTCATCCACTTCTTATCGGTTTATCTTTGAGCAAAAATCACTCACTTATAACTTAATAGCCATGGAAATTATAAAAGMGTGTAGATCTTCACAAAAAGAAGAAATCCACGAGATCCTGGAAGATATAAATAGGAGGATACGGCATCAGGTAGAGCTAACTGTATTAATCGTAATTTGTACCCGGCTGGAAAGTACCATAAAATTGGTTAAAATTATGCTTACATTTCGTTGTCAAGGAAAACATTTTCAGTTTTTCCTGGCTGTCATCCTAAAACTATCCACTTCTATTAGTCAAATCCTTATCTTTTTAAACTTAAATTCCAAATGCTAAATCACTGAAGAAAATCTAAAGCAATCAAGAAAAATATCATCTTAAGTGTTACAAAAGTAATCGTTATTATTTTCTTTCTTTTCCCATTTTGACTTTTTTACTTCTAGACTTTGAGAAGAAAATAGTGAATTCTTAATTTTTACATATTGCAAAAAAAGAAAAAAAAATCAATATTTTTTTAATGAATACAGTATGTAAACAGTCCGTGTTTCTAAACCATAAAATTTGACACCATGACAGGAAAAATTGGTATTAAAATTTTCTAATATAAGAAATTGGGTAAAAATTTTATATATTGTTCTTTCCTTTATTTCTCTTTCTTTACTTAAAGAAAACGTATTTTATTCCAGTATTTCATAAAATTTGATTGAATATTAGAGACCCTTCTTGATGTTTATTAACTTTGTTTTGGATATTATTTTCTATTCAATTTTCTATGCATCTTTGTAATTAAAATTAATGAATTGTACTTGGTTCAAGTTTTTGCCTATTATTCTTGCATATTATTTTTACAAAAGAGTGTAGTGTGTATGTAAAGGCAGATAGGAATATTCTAGAAAAATAAATTGTGGACATACAGACAGACTTGTAGGAAAACTAGTGAATGTAGACAGACAGACAACTGTTTGACTTGTAAAATAGACAGTCAGCCAGTTGGACCGACAGACACCTTGACAGTGTGATAAGACAGACAGACAGATAGACAGTCACTGTACTAGGAGCTTAGTGAATGTAGAAAGACAGATGGCTAGTGTGACTTGTAAAACAGGAAAGAAACACAGTCAGTCAGCCTGTTGGACAGACAGACAGACAGAAAGAGTGATATAAAGATAGTCAGACAAATGACCAAATAAGGCTGTAGAAAAAAATTTGAATTAATTTCTCATACAGTATTTCATCTACTGGTATGTTTCTGGTTATTACAAATGATGTAAAGAATTCCTTTAATTTTCTTAGATTGTGTTACGACACAGCGAACACCCACCAATAATGAAAGATCCTTCTTGGACTAAAGCCTCACCCTTCAAAGAAACAGCCTATGCACGCACGCCAAGTGAATCTATAGCAAACAATTACAGCCCTATGGCAGCTAACCTGAAGCTGAAAAGTCTCCCTAAGAGTATTCAGTCCCCTAGAGCTCCATCCCGCCAACAAACTATGCAAGGTAAGTCCTTTCCATAAGAGTATACTTTTCAATTTAGCACATACGAAAAATGTGGTTACTAGATATAGTATAATTTTTCAATTTCATAAAACTTAAGGAAAGGAAACGCTTTATTAAGCAGCGACATTTAGGGGTTTTCATGACACCATTTTTTGATTGTCAGGCAAAGAGCCAACAACACCAAGGAAGAAAGCAACCCAACCAAGGAGTAGAGGAGAAGCGTCAAATGGACTTCCTAAGATTGAGTGAGTATTGCTTGGGTATGACGCTATTGGCTTAGTTCCCCAACACATCCATGGTTTCAACGAACAAAGCATAAGAATTAATGCCTAAAGTCAAAATCAAAGCTTCATATGGTTTTTAAGTATGAGAGTTATATATTGGAGGGGTATAGGGGTCTAAAGGCCTGCCTCCACCCATACTGTTTTTGAATCACATGACAAGCCATGTCATGACAAAAATTAAGCCTCCCAACCCTCGTTCAAAACTTTGCTTTGTGTTCCTCTGTTAATTGTCATTCCATTAAACCACAAAGGAAATCAAACCCAGCCTTTCTTATTTCAGACGTCCACCCAGTAGAGCCATGACCCCCATGGAACAGATGGACATTATAAAAGGGTGTGAAACAGTTGAAGCCATGGATGAAGATGAACCCAGTTCAAGAGACCTTGAGGTATTGACACAGAATCTGTTATTCCATAAGATGTGTATGTAATGTGCAGTAGTTCAGATAGTTTATAGAGCTTCCCAATTACGCAAGGAGAATTGTACAATTTGTGTTGCAATGAAGTAGGCTTTTGGACATCAATTAAAGGGCTTCTATGACGTTGCATAGATACATGCCCTTATAAAATTTGGGTTTTCTGACGATTTCCGATTTCCAAAACCATTTTTGCAGTGCCAGAATATCCTACGTTTTAGCACCTGTGAAAAATTTGGAAAGCATGTATAGGGTGTTGTATTCTTCCTTAAAATTATGAAATTTGATTGGCTAATTAGTAGTCATGAATAATTTTACTAAATAAAAATGTTTCTAAATAGCGTTATGAGTACTATATATCTGAGGGTATCCCTGTTGATGCTCTGGCGCCACAAGAACCTGAGGTCATGGAAAGAATCTTAGAGAGAAGAATCCCCAAGATCTTGACCTCTGATCAGGACCTTGATCCTCTACTAACCAGCCTTAGAAAGGAAGTAGCTGATGACTATGAGATCAGTTTGCGGTTAGCTATTGGTGAGTGCATGACAGTAGATGTTATGTTGTGGTATTGGAGGCATTGCACTTGTGAAAGAGAACGTTTTGATTATATCAGAGCCAATTGTGGCACTAAATGGCTTCCTCAGTGGATGGAAATGAAAAGAATTTACTTAATCCAATCATAGTGCTGGAATAAGAAAGCCATTTTAATGTCAGAGATCTGTATTTCCTGCTTTGAAGATGGATGCATGAAAACAGCTTTCCCAACTGTCACTCAATTGGCTTTCCCATTTGATACAAAAGAAGAGGATGCATATGTCCATTTCATAGCACTGGAATAAGAAAGCCATTCAAGAGTCATGTTACTGTTCAGATCACTCATTTTTTTGCCAATAATTCTATCATAGTGAATTACATATTGAAAGACCCAACAGAAAAAAACCGTCTACATATCAAGGCAATCCCAAAAATATTTCCCCAAAGGTAATGTGACTTTTTTGAAATACTTCATATTCAACCGAGATTTTACACTGAACACCATAATATCGCCCTCATTAATATGACCCTCTCATTACAATATAAAATATAAGAATAAGTTTTTATTGACGAGTAAACTTGGTTCGCGCGCATCCATGGAAAATGCCAAATATTTGCGCGCAAAGAGGCTTTATTTGGTCGTCAAAAATACAACGGACTTATTAAAGTATAAAACATGAAAATTATTTCCTTTGGACGAGTCGAACTGGCCCGCGCGCACTCAGGGTAATTGCCAAATATTTGCGCGCATTTCCACACTTCAGTAGGTGATAATGAGAACACGTATTATGTATACGGCCTGGGCGAGTCGTACCGCATTTTGACGATTTCGAAGTGCGCGCACCCTGTTAAAATCCCAAAATCTTTTATGAAGATATATTTGCGATAACCGAAATTCGCGCGTCGTCTAGTACTTATAATAATATAGTATTCACTAATGTGGTGGTTATTTTTTGTTTTCAAGGACCATTCGTGCTCCAGTCCCCTGGCATGACCCATACCGTACCAGCTGGGATAGCATGGCTAAAAACTTATTTATTACAAACCCTGTGATGATGGAGATACAAAACCTGTGGTACGATAGGTAAGTATGACATCCAGAAGAACTAGATCTACAATAGATCCGTCCATAGTAGATTCCCTAAATTCCGTAGGTTCGTTACTGATCAATAGTTGGCGTCATAGGATTGTTGCGCGTATTTGTTAAAATTTGCAGTTTTGCATTTTTACATTTTGAAACTCGTGCAGCGTGTTCAGAATAACGCACAGAAAAAGATGAAGAAAGCATCGTTTTCACCCGAACATCGGCTAGATTTCGTTGCCACACAACGGCGCAAATACTATATTTTTACGCGCACGTCTTAGACTCCAAGGCTAACGTCGTCATCCGGACGACGTCATTTGTAGTTCATTTATACTCCACTGAAGACCTTTACGACAGCACATACATGCAAAAGATGGTGCATCCGTTGTCGTTTTGTCGCCGTATCGTTTTTTAAAAATATGTCAATACCAGACTTGATACGAGTTGCAAAGAGGCCATTCATTCACACGAAATCTGTCGTCAATATTGTTAGGTTCTGCAACGCCCGCTTCGTAGATGGCAAAGAGCTTCTAGCGGCAGGATTACCCGTGACTCCCAACGAGTTTGAAGCTCTAGTGAAACAGCAGTGTGCGAACACGAGGGAATTCCTAAAGAAAACGTAAGTAGACCTGCGGCAAGGAGGAAGAAAATAACATAGCGTTAAGAGCTCTCGCCCCTTACTAATGCAACCGGGACTGTCAATGTCGTATGTGAGTAGAGATGTTAGTTGGCTCTCTCCTGAGCTTCGAGGGTTTTTTCCGGGTTTCTCCGGTTTTTTTATTTACACAAAAATCAAATTCTAAATTCCAATTCAATCATGGATCGAGGGCCACAGGTTAGTTAGCCACTGGCTATTAAGTACTAACCTCGTAAAACGCAGACTATTTATTTGTTTTGGGAGATGAAGACTAGTTTTGGAACTAGCTTGGACTGCGTCGGTGTTATATAATTGAACCAAATGTGTCGTAGTAGATAATTTTATCACCGTAGGTACGAAAGATAGTAGACTGGCGTTTCGGACGTTAGTCCTTCGTCGGAGTCAATTTAATTTTGGTACACGTGCATGACTCGCCGATTGACTGATATTAAACTCTTCCACTATCGTTCTAACCCTATCGTTCTCAACAGTTCTAACCCTTCTTTTCTTACCCAGGTGGATCCCAGCCTGTGCACATGTTTTATACACTGGACGATCTCATTGGTCATATTTGGTACCGACCAATGATGGCGACTCCACTTCTCTTGTTCAGCAGTTCTTTTCTTGTGTAGCGGCACTCATGTCCATTCAACTCAGAAGCATGGTCATTAATTCCTTGGCTGACTTCGTAGAGTTTTTGAATTTCTATAAGGTATTGTAAGATGCAGTTTTTCTGTGGTCACTTAGAATATTGACCGCAAATCAGTGTTGGGCGCGGTCCAGACAAAACAATGTTATTCTGTCTATCATTGCACCGAAACTTGGTTTTTACTGGCTTATAGCACTAATGCAAGGCTGCTTGCCAACAAAATTGCAAACTTGTTCACGCGAAGAAATTACTTGCGCAAAAGCTGCAAGTATGACTTAAATAAATCGGTCTTTTTGAGCTGCATCACTTGTTTTAGTTGTTTGCTTGTGATTTGTACAACCATTTTCTAATTGTGGGTCATGATATTTGACACACACCGGCCTCTTACTCATGTTTATATCATATGTTACATTACCATGGTTACGTCTCAACAGGATGGCAATGACTTTGGAGAGAACTTTTCTGATCTTAGATACGTCATGGTTGAGGTAAGTCGAAAACAACATTACAGATCTTCACCTTTCTTCCTTTTAACTTCACTGATCCCGTATTTTTGTTTATAGATCATGGTCGTGCAGCTCAGAATTGACGGTGCTAAACTCATCTTTGACCCGCCCTTCAGAGAAGTGAGAGACATCATACTAAGACTCCTAACCGAGATCGTTAAGAGCGCCGAAGACTTGCCAAGGGTGAGTCGAAAACGTATTAAACTGCGGTCACAATAGGCTTAGTTGTGCATCTCCTTACTGCAATCCCTTGCGTATATTGTACTTTTGCCTTCGATTCTTCGATTCCGTCGCTTCTATATAATATTTTGTACCTCAGCTGAGACACGCGAAAACGTACCTTAGGTACACAGACTTTGCGCCACTTCAAGTTTGTATTATTCTTATTCATATTTTGATGTATTAATTCAATAGGTGGAAACTGAGTTATTCCCTGATATGCGTGACAGCCAACTAACTTTACGTTCCGTTGCCGTGGATGAGATGCTAGTGCAGGACTATATGGACCGTGCGGTGGAATTATTCAAGATTAACACCGTCGGACCCCAGAAGTAAGTTGAATTAATCATAAAAGTGTGACATGAAACTATCTTGTCCACCCTTGCGTTCCGTTTTCTCCTTGTTTTTATAATGATGCGTAGTGCACATTGCAATTTGTGTATCCCAATGTATCCCATAATGCATTGTATCAAAGGGATAACAATGTGATGCGCAGTGCAATTATGCCATTCTATGATGCACAAACAGCACAGTGGTTTTTCTACTTGTCCCCAATGTATCCCACAATGCATTGTATCAAGGGTAGTAATGTTAATACTGATTCCTTGACTGTATGCTGTTCCTCAACAGATACCTTAACACATACAAGAAATACCAAGATTTATTGAACAACAAGGCAGAGACAGAGGTCATGACATTTTTACAAGACGAACCTGTTCTTCTAGCGCTTTCGAAGGTAAAAGCTTGTACTATTGGAATTCAGGACCTATAGTTTCATTCATTCACAAATTTTGGACACGGGACTGACATGAAGACATAAAGCTTTCAAATTTTATTGAACCCGGAACTTTGAATTTAGCATGTTTTTTTGTAGATATCAATCAATCAGACCATACACTACTACCATTTCTTCTTTAGCCTGTTACGTTTTGCGTAGGGTAAGATACCACCTTGATAACTAATGTAATTACTGTGGCTTTTCATTTAGAAAATCGATGCCTTCCAAAGCCTGTCCAAGGAAATAGCAGCGCTCTACATCACGGTACCCCTGAATATGCTGTGTCTGAACTGTGATGAAGTCAATCAGGAGCTATCTGCAAGAGCTGCTAAACTAGCTGCTACTATGACCATTTATGTAGTGGATCTAAACAGGGACAAAAATAGAGGGTATGTATGGTTACCATGGTAATAGAGCTTTTGCACCACCACGTGACGGCAGCCATGTTGGCAGGAACAATACAATCGTTTTACGTGAGAAAGAATTTTTTATTTTATTGTTCTGCCATCTAATCACAGGCAGCCAAAGCTGTATTATGGGACGGGCACGTGATAGTGCAAAACCTCTATTGCCAGACATACATACCACAGCATTGCAATGGTTTCGAAGTGTTTCTGTAAAATCGTCCAATCAAGTTGCTAGAAAATTGTGCGCCCTGATTGGTTGTGAGATATACCACAGCACTGAAATGCTATCCCATTGTTTCCATATAATCGACCAGTCGCAATGCTTTTCCCACTCATTCGTAATCATTTTTTGTTTTGTTTAGCTTATGTCGTCAGTACGATGAAATATCTGACAAGGTCCAGGAAATGCCAGACAACACCAAAGACCTTGTGGCTTTGACGCAATTCCTAGAAAATGCAAGCAGTGTCATGGTAGTGAGTTTACAGTCCAAAGTCGATGAGGCGGCGGAAAGACTTCTCTTTTTACTGGATTATGCAACATTACCATGTAAGTATAAAACGGCCCAGGATTCTTTAACAAGTGGCCGGTTGCATGGTGATTAGTCTGGAAGTACCTCACCAAATTCCGCGAGATTAGCCTTAAGTAGTATTTAGAGAGTGAACGGAAATCCCTTGGTTGGGGAAGGGGGGGGGGGGGGGGGGGGGGGTACTCCCAG
>NW_022261512.1:81918-117012 GCF_009602425.1 Actinia tenebrosa | reverse complement strand
AGTGAATGCATAAGAAATGTGAAAGTGGTTTGTTGAGGACCAAAGGTTCCCTAGTTTTAAAATGTTGAAAGGCGCGTTACGAATGCACGTGACGAAAGAAACGAGAAAGAATAGCGCGTTGGCTTGTGGGGAGGGCATATTTAGCTGATTCAGCATTCTTACGCACATGCGCATTGGTTAACACGTCCATATTTACCTGATTAAACATGCCTAAGCACATGCGCATTGGCTAACAGGTCCATATTTAGCAGATTCCGATTCTTACACACACGCTCCTTGGTACGAAGTCCATATTTACCTGATTCAACATATACATACAGGTTGCCGGGGTGATCCACTCACGAGCATGAATACCACAGTTCATGAAGAGAGTCTTCTTGTCTGCTCCAGAACTGAGCTGATGATCACAAACAAAATTAATTTTATTGGTTACATGCAACGCTAGATGATCGGGGACAGTAAAGGTTGTCTGTTGTTGGTTATATTCATCACTGTATGCTCGGGGGATACTTAAGGTTTTCTATTGTATCTGTGTACCTTGATTGCGCTCATCTGTCTTCCTTGGTAAGATGTTCCAACACTGAACATGGATGCGATGTTAGGTCGGGTTTGCACCAGCCTTTGCATCTCAGCCACAATCTACAAAAAGTCACATTTCAATTTTTTTCAAATTAATAGGAAGGGATACTAAAGCGCACTTTTATCGTGGAGGTCAAAAAATGGTTATCTTGGAAAATGTTGGATAGATGGATGGAGGGAGGGAGGGAGGGAGGGAGGGAGGGGAGGGGGGCTGCAAGCCTCTCAAGCCATCCCAGACTTCTGCTCCTAAGATTTCTGGTCACCCAGACGTTGCCGAATGATATTTGCATCCAATTTGATGTCATATAATCAAATAAGAAGGCTTCCAAAATATTGCGCAGTCAATTTTGTTTGGTAGAGGTGCTGATTCTAATCCTGAAACTTCTGTTCACACTTTGTGGCCCTTCAACTTCATATGATTTGGTTGGGTACTTGACATCTGGGTAACATCTTGTGTTTTAGATGAGGATATCAAGCTCAACAGCACGATCTTCCACTGGCCTGAACACATCCAGAAAATCTTCGAACTCAGCAAGAGCAGAATCGGTCATCGTAAAGACTTGGCTCAAGATGACCTCAGGAGAAGGTGAGCTCGTTATACATATCTAATCCGTTAGGTGCCATCTTGTTTGATTTGTAAGAAGACTCAGGTACAACAGAAAAATAAAATGAATAATTAACGAGTGATTAACGGTGGAATATTTACCGAGCTGCGAGTCGTCACTGAGCCTAAGGGGAATTATTGTTTTAGTGTAATTTTGGACTTTAATATCACAGGAAAGTTGAAATTCAGATTAAAAAAAAAAGTTTTAGTATCATTTTCGCTCGGGCAAACTTTGAAAGAACCTCATAATCGCCGCTCGAGCAGTGATTATCGTCTCACTGGTCGCTTGGCCAATCATAGCGTGAGAAACCCTTTATTCCAGTCTAAATTATACTATTGATATTTAAATGACCATCTCAACCTCCAGACCTTTCCTTTGAGTTTTGTTAAATTGGAAAAATATTTTTTTGAACAGAATAAAGGCTTTCGAAGAAAAGCTGAATGGATACAACAAGGAAGTCGAATCATTCAGAAAGAAAGAGGTAAGGACTTGTTATGGAAATGACCATGATACTTTGATCACATAGGTGCACACTCTTATCCCTATTCTCCAGTCCCCGCGGCCCCACCCACTCGATACTAGCACGGCCAAACCAACTCATTATTAGAATTGTCAGAGCACGGTACAAAATTGACTACATCCTTTTAAGTAGTCAGATCACACGTTATCAACGTTCAGCCAATGTAGAAGTTCGATCTCCGTACCGGCACGGTCACTGCCACGGTACTTTTTCACGGTAAAATGTTGACAGTCATAATAAATCTGCTGTATATCGTTACCATCACAGTTATTGTCATTATTTCCATCATGACTTTTATTAAAAAATAGTGCTTACATATTCCTATTGCGCCTAGTTAGTATTGTATCTGTATTTGTGGCTATGGTGTTTACTACCTTGTTCATAACCATGTCTTCCTTTTGCACCAGATAATGGCGTTGGAGGAGATGAAAAAGAATGTTGAGAAACTCGACGAACTAGATGATGCTCTGAAAAAGGCAGTGGATGAGCTGGCGGTACGTATTAACTGGTTGTTCTCGTTTTCCTTTCTACCGTCCTTTCCTTCTTCCTTTTCTTCGTACCTTGCTTCCTTCCATCCCTACTTCCCATCCACATTCCATCCTTATATGATATTTGTTTGCTTCATTCTTGTTCTTTCTCCCATCCACTCTTGCATTTGCGTGCTCGTTTTCTTCCATCTCTTTCTCTCTTTATTTTTCCTTCCCCCCTATTTGATGGTTCCTTTCCCCCTTGTTTACCTCCGCTTGTCGTAGTCCCGTCTTTAATCAAGACCCCCTATTCAAGCTAGCTTTGTTTCTTTTGTTTTCCAGGATCTGAATACAGAGGAAGAGCTGCTACAGTGGGAGCCAACTCAGTTCCCTATCTTACAGACCATGCTTGCATACAAAGAACCTTATGAGAAACTATGGAAGACAGCTTTGACCTTTAACAACAAACACGAAGCATGGCTCAATGGTAATGTCACCGTTATGCACGTTATTAATCGATTTTTTACAACTGTATAGCTTAGAATTTTACTCACTTTCGAATCCGTGTATTAAGACGTGGGAAGCCATTAGAAGCCTATTAAAACGGGTGCTTATCTCTCTTCGTTACCTGTAATATAAAGCGACTAGGAATATCACTTTTCCTCTAGAGGAAAGCAGGTGATCCCCCCCCACTAAGCAGTGGCCCTCAGCAGGTCACCTCCAAGAATTTACTGTTGCAGTCTCAGTAGAGAGATGCATTTCAATGTGTTTAGTTTAACGACACAGGTCTGTGTAGCTAGAGGGCATGTCTCAAGTCCAACACACTTATCACCGGGCACCGCATTTCATGATGTAGCGTAACTTTCCTGTTAATAAACTATCACGCAGTGGTATGACCAGAAACCGAAAATAATAAGATTCATCTTGATATTTTTAGGGCCCTTTGTGGAGATCAACGCAGAAGAGGTCGAGGAAGAAATCTCATCTATGTTTCGTACAGTATTCAAACTCAGTAAAACGTTTGGAGACGTCCCGGCACCAAGACGTGTGGCTGATAGCGTCAAGAGTAAGATTGACAAGTTCAAAGTTCACCTGCCACTTCTGCAGGTCATCTGTAACCCTGGCCTTCGAGACAGGCATTGGGAACAGGTTTGTAGGCTACAGATGTACTGGACATTTCATATAGAGCACTGTATGTACGATTGGAAAGCGATACGACAACTGCATAGTCGTACGGTATTATACCGTAGCTTGATTGGATGAAGTGCACAAATATAATGAACCTTTTTTGGGATAGCGAACATGATGAATTGTGGTCTAGCTTGTGCACAAACAATTCTTGTTTAAGATGTCTTATTATATATATATGGTGTTGTTCGTAATAAAACTAAATCACAATGCATGTTTAGCTAATTTAAAAAGTTGTATGGAAACTGATATAGTCCTATCTCCCACTCGAACGAAAACAACTCTGAGACTCACGGCACGGAGTTGTGATTTGCGCAAGACGCGACCCAAGTGTTTCCATTTAGTTTACAGTAAAATTTCATACCTTGACCGTGCCGTGCCACAGAAGTCACACAAGATCTGCTTTATCTTTTGGTACTTCACAGTCGCCTATTATTTTTCGTTTGATAGATGAGCGAAGTTGTAGAGTTTGACATCAAGCCAGAACCAACTACCTCTCTTTGTAACATGCTGGAGTACAATCTACACAAAAACATGAACAAGTACGTTACCTCATAATACTCGAAGAAAAAAAWATATTTTATACGTTGCTTTATTTTTGTTGCGCAGTGCACGTTTGGAAACTCATTTGTGGCTCCATTGTGTACTCATGTTATCCCGTGATGCATTGTTACCCAAATACCGCCAAGGGATATTGTACTACTGACAGTAATATCAGTCTATAAAGTAATCCAAATTTTTGATTAGTTTAGAAGAACATGTGTTATCCCATTAAATCTAAAAGTTCAGGTGACGTCATAATTGAGTGACGTCATTGCTTTATGTCATTGTATACTTATCATATATTATGTACTTTTTGATACTTTAGACTGGAAGAAATAAGCGGTTCAGCCAGTAAGGAATTTGCTCTGGAGAAAGCCATGGAGAAGATGAAGATAGAATGGAATGATATGAATTTTGAGTTTGTTCCTTACAGAGACACGGTATTGTTATAGAATTCATTGAATTTGAGCATATGCTTCATTATCATTATCATAACCATCGATCAGTATCATCATAACAGTCATCATCAGTCATCGTAACCATCATCCTTTATCATTATCATCATCATCATAATTACCATCATTACCAGTAATCATCATCATCATCATCATCAACATCCCCAGTCATCATATTCGTGATCACTATCAGTTATCATGACCACCATCATTATCATAATCGTCATCACAATCATTATCAGTCATAACCACTATCATTATCATTATCATCATCACTATCATCATCAGTAATAACCACTATCATTATCATCATCACTATCATCATCAGTCACCGTAACCACCATCCATTATCATCATCATCATAATTACCATCATTATCAGTAATCATCGTTTCCTTTATCTCTATCATCATCATCATCATCATTATTATCACTATCACCACCATCACCATCAGCCAACCTTATCATTTGATTATTGCAGGGTGTATCTATCCTGTCAGCTGTGGATGACATTCAAATGTTATTAGATGATCACATAGTCAAGGCACAAACCATGAGTGGTTCTCCCTTTATCAAGCCATTTGAAGCCGATATCAAGGTCAGACATTCATCCAGTTATACTATTAACATGTAGTACATGTAACATGTGCCACCTCAACGTCGGCCGGAGCGTCTTCTTTGAGTATTATTTGTTTCTACGTTGTATTGTGTAAAACTCAAACGAAGAATCGTATTCTTAAGACGTTTGGATATAGAAAAACAGTGAGCTTAATATCATTATGTTGTCATCTAATAGGAATGGTGTGAGAAGTTGATCTCAATGCAAGATATCATCGATGCCTGGTTAAAGGTAAATGCTTGAATYTCTCTATCCATCCATTTATCAGTCTCTCTCTTTCCCTGTTTTTTTTGTGTGTGTGTTTGTCTCTTTTTTTGTGATATCGCCTGTCTGTGTGTATCTTTCTGTTTGCTTACGGCCATAATGGTCCATATAGAACTGTCTGTCGCTCTGCTTCCTTGCTTCTCTATCCGTCAATCTTCTTGTCTTTCTTGTCTTTTCGTTTCCCGTAAGTGTCTATCCTGTGTTTTCCATGCCTTTCGTTTTGATAGTCTGTCTGTTTGTTGATCTGTCTGTCTAGCTCGCTTCAATGCCCCCGTTGACTGCGGAAAAGTAACTGAATAATTTCAATTAGCCTGCGAATCTAAACGTTAACTAATTCAATATTTTTTACTTGCTTAGTGTCAAGCTACATGGCTGTATTTAGAGCCCATCTTCAGCTCAGAAGACATCATGGCGCAGATGCCTGAAGAAGGACGCAAGTTTGGCATCGTAGATAGCTACTGGAAGGTATTTTACTTCTTCCCTATGATATTTTTACGACTCGTTTTATTATTTTGATGAGTCTATAATAACCTCGATAAACTTTTCTCACTCTTCAGGATATCATGACCGAGTCTGTCAAAGACACACAGGTATTAGTAGCAACTAGCCAGCAAAACATGCTTGGACGTTTGAATGAATCTAATCAGCTCCTTGAAGAAATCCAGAAAGGATTGAATGCCTACTTGGAGAAAAAACAACTCTTCTTTCCTCGGTAAGTTGATCATTGATGATGGAAACAATTCGCTTTTTCGTCACCGCGCGCGCGCGCAACACTTCATATCCTTATTTGGTTAATTACAAAAGTGCGCGCGCTTTTTTCAAAATCCTTATTTGGTTATTTGTCCCATATATGGAAAAAATATGGCGTCACAATGCTGTGGATATCTACGAAAGTGCGCGCGCTTTTTACAAACTCGTTTAGTTTACTCTTTCATTTTGCATCTTTAGGCTTCGTTGCTCTAAGCAAACGAGACTATAAATGAAAAGAAGTTAAACTTCCTTCGTTTGATAGATGTTTGGAATAAGTCTAACCATGCATCAGTTGATACTGCGAGAGAGAGAGAGAGAGAGAGAGAGCACATGTATTGCAGTAATTTGAGAAAGTCTTTGCAGTTGAATTGCAAAAGTATATGCTGATAGCCCATGAGGGGCTGCAGTGTTCGCCCGTCACTTGAGACCATCAATGACTGTTTTCCTTTCTGTGTCCAGACGTTCAAAGCCAGATTTGCTACTAGCTGTCAGTTTGATGAACAAGACAAAGTCTTCATATAACATTACACACATTACTGCAAATCCAGCTTTAAACCTGAACCTTGATATCTAAGAGTACCCCTAAAATAATTTTCTATATTTCTCTTCATTTTTCAGGTTCTTCTTCTTATCCAATGACGAACTGCTCGAGATCCTGTCAGAGACCAAGGATCCATTACGAGTGCAGCCTCATCTCAAGAAATGCTTTGAAGGTATCGCACGGTTAGAGTTCACCGAAGATCAAGAGGTCGTAGGTATGGTTAGTGCTGAGAATGAGACAGTGCCCTACTCCACTAAGATTATCCCGGCAAAAGCTAAGGTAAGATAATGCAGTGTCTAATTATCTTGATTTAACCAGCCCGGCGACCTCGTGCAATTTCTTCAGTGTCGTAGCGTAACCGTTTCCTGTGCTATTGTCTTTTATATTCTTACCAAGAAAACAGTATCAGTCATAAGCCGACTCTTTAGTGAAGAAAATAGAAAATGCGCGCCTGCTGTGTGCAGCAATAAAGCACGCGTGCATTGGCAGAACACGAGAGAAGTGTTACGAGAAGCACGCCACGTAGCGGAGTGTTTCTCAACACTTCTTAAGTGTTCTTCGAATCAGCGCGTGCTTTATACTGCACATAGCACCACAAGCATTTTTTTTCTTTGATAAAATACAATATCCGTTATTTTGGATATGAATGGCGCGCGTGCTGTGTGCTCTCATAAAGCACGCGCTATCAACAAATCAGAACGCGACATATACCACAGTTAGTAACTGTAGTCGTACTGGAGGTCTTACGAAATTTGTTTTCGTTTACAGGGTATGGTTGAGAAATGGCTGATCCAAGTAGAAGAGGTCATGATCAGCAGTCTAAAAAAAGTAGCCGAAGAGGCTGTGACTGCATATAATACAACACCACGTGGGAAATGGGTGCAGGAATGGCCTGGTCAGGTAGGCATACCATGTGATATTGTCACCATAGCAACTTGCGTCACGTGATAATTCATGATTGGTTTATTTGTGTATAGATCGTGCTGGCAGTGAGTGGTATATATTGGACACTTGAGATGGCAAAAGCTATAATGACTAAAGGAGGACTCAAGGTAATCCACTATCATTCAAAATTAATAGTTCGCAAAGATACTGATCATTATCAACAACAGTGTCAAATATCTTCTCATATTTCTCTAGCTCAATAGACCATTTTCGAGTTGCACATAACCGCTGTGTTCCTTGATCACAGACTCATTTACTCAGGGTTAGCCTCGAATCAGTGTCTAAATATTCACAAATTCCAACGGTAAAGTAAATATTGAACAACTTCAACGATTCGAACACTTTTAACTTTAACTGGAACGCATGAATATTCTTCACAAAATTCAGGCTAACCCTGACCAACAGAGAACTCGAAACTGGAGTATTTTCTCAAACATGAGAACATTAAAACATTGTCATCTTTTTATTGTCTTCACCGCCATACATGCGCCATTAGTCAGAGTGCAGTGCTATCGTCGTCTCCATCGGTTATCGTTATCATAATCATTATCTTGTCCATCATTACCATCAATATCGTCGTCGTCATCATCATCATTATCATTATCATCATTGTTCATAATATAAAACATTTGATTCATGATTCCAACAAATTTGTTTGATATTTTACAGGCATACTTAGAAAAATCGAACTCTCAGATCGATGAGATCGTTGCTTTGGTTCGAGGCAAGCTAGACACGGGAGTCAGGGTTTCTCTTGGTGCACTTACAGTCATCGATGTACACGGTTCGTTTTGACGCTTGTTTTGAATACGACACTCATATGGTTTTCACCCGAGCATCTCTCTTTTCTTTTGGGATTCTCGTATGACGGGCTACAAGTGACCAAGCCCCTCATTCTTTCTTTATCAAACGAGAATCCCAAGTGCCATAGAAAGTAAAAGAAGAAAGATGCTTGAATTCATTTACCTGTTGTGCATTTCTTAATAACACTAACATGGCTTTCCTCATTTTTTCCCTCCGTAGCACGTGACGTCTGTCAAAAAATGTGCGAAGATGGAGTGGACAACCTGAACGACTTCCAGTGGCTTTCTCAGCTTCGTTACTACTTCGAAGAGAAGCAAATCGTCGTGCGCATGATTACCACTGACATTAACTATGGTTACGAGTATCTAGGCAACAGTGGTAGATTGGTTATTACTCCCTTGACTGATCGATGTTACAGGTAAGGACGATACAATAGATTAACTTCTGTGCACAGCCAAATGTCAAAAACAAATCAACCTGCGTCGGCAATCGATAGAAGGGGTTTTATACCTTTTTAGGTTGGGTGGTTAGGGGAGGTGGGTCGCATTGGATGTGACAAAGTGCATTTTTTGTAGGGAGAGGGGTGGGTAACATTTTGTTGCATTCTACTACGAGAGGGCGGGTCAAATTTGTTGCTTTGGGTGCTTTATATTTTTAATGAGGGACGGGTGGGTCAGGGACATATTTGTGACCACATGTCTAACACTATGTATAACAGATATGCTTGTTGTGTCGACAGAACACTAATGGGAGCTATAAAACTGAACCTTGGAGGTGCTCCTGAAGGACCTGCAGGAACAGGCAAGACGGAAACAAGTAAAGACTTGGCTAAAGCAGTAGCAAAACAGGTGAGTCCTCCCTGAGTACTCACCACCATCACAAATACTTACTCTCCCCTCCCCCACCACTACCATTACCAACTATCATGCGTAGAAAAACTATGAAATAATGCGAGTCCTTTAAATAACTGCAGATGTTTCCACCTTGCATCCTATCGTTCTAAGAAGACTAAAATAAAACTTAACTTTAACACTCTTCCCTCAACTATATCCACTACACAGATTCTAACGATAGGGACTTTTGTCTTGTCTTTTTTAAACCAGTGTGTAGTGTTCAACTGCTCTGACGGGTTGGATTTCAAAGCAATGGGCAAGTTCTTCAAAGGACTTGCTCAAGCAGGATCATGGGCTTGCTTTGATGAATTTAACAGAATTGAACTGGAGGTAATGGTCTTGCTCTGTGCTTTATATTATATTGTGTCATTTTTTGTTCTGTGCGTCGTCGCGTCTTGCGAACGTCGGCGCCACAAGCATTATATTAGCTATTGCATGAATGTGTGGTGAAAATCTGATGGCATGGCACGTTACCGTGTCCAAGCATTTCCATTGGCCGAACACTTATTTCCCGCGCGGTTACTGGTTGAAAGGATTTGCACAATTCCGTACCGTGGCCTTACCGTGTGTCGATCAGTTTTAAAGTCATCTGCTCTATAATAGTTCGTTGTGAACATTTGCATGACTGTAAATAATCGAAGCGTAGGAGGAAGTATGAGCTGCTCGAATTCTCCTTTGCCACAAAGTGCGCTACAATTGCCAACCACCTATGCCTTCAAAATTTGTACTGTAAATCTTGAAGCGAGGAAAAATCTTCGCATTTTTTTTCATATTCACACTTTCATATATTTCGACCGCAGCTTAGCAGGTTTTGTCTTCTCGTAGGTATTATCTGTGGTGGCTCAACAGATTGCCACAATTCAAAAGGCCATCGCCGCCCATAAGAAGAGATTCTTATTTGAAGGCACAGAACTTGTGTTGAATCCTACGTGTACCATGTTTATCACCATGAATCCTGGTTATGCTGGACGACAAGAGTTGCCAGATAACCTAAAGGTAAGTGGTCTTACAACATTTATACTCGTCATGCTTGTCACCATTAACATTATTTTTTTAAAGTAAAGCATACCCACCCTAGTGCCACACCTATACTTATAGCTGCTATACCATTAACTATGGTTAACTATTATTGAACTTTGACTGTTCCTATGGTTACCAGGTATTGTTTCGTACCGTTGCTATGATGGTTCCTGACTACGCGCTAATCAGCGAGATATCTTTATACTCCATGGGATTCCTCAATGCAAGAAGGTAAAAATGCTTATCTTTTTAGCACATAATGCTTCACTTGCAATTCACCTACTTAAAGAATAGTGCTATTTTTTCTGAGTTCACACTCGAACCATGTTCAACCAATCACGTTCAAGAATTTACCCCCCTTAGAGTGCACTGTCTTCTCATTTCAAACCACGTGTCATTCCCTTGAGCATAATTTCTTTTTTTACTGGTTGCTCTTTTTGACGTTAGGATATTTCCAACATCTTTTTCAGTTTGGCTCAAAAGATTGTGGCCACCTACCAACTATGTTCAGAACAGCTCTCGTCTCAGTCTCACTATGATTACGGGATGCGCGCGGTCAAATCTGTACTCACGGCGGCTGGTAACCTGAAGCTGCGCTTCCCCGAGGACGATGAAGCTGAGCTCATGTTACGTGCTGTATTGGAAGTCAACCTTGCTAAGTTCTTATCTCAGGTAAGAAGGTGTTAGTCGAGGATTGTGGTACCTAGCAAGAACGTCGTGCTAAAGGTCTCTGTTATCAAAGGTGATGCAGCAGTGTTGAGCTTATCTTTCATCTCTGGCGTCGTGGTTTCTATTTCTCGACCTGGAGTCATATCGACCTGATTCTTTGTTAAATGTATTTTYCCCCTTCCATATTGTTTGTTAGGATGTACCGTTGTTCCAGGGTATCATATCTGATCTGTTCCCCGGCACTGCTTGGCCCAACCCTGATTATGGTGTGTTGTTGGAAGCTCTACGAGAAAACTGTTCACGGCGCAACTTGCAGGCCACTGATTGGTTTATTAAGAAAATCATTCAGGTAAAGTAATGAGTAGGGAAAATGAAGGGAAATATGGATCTTTCTATCTCTATCTGGTCGTCTATCCGTTAGCGGGCTCTCTCATTGGTTTATTTGTCTATTTGTCTATGTATCAATCGATCTGTCTGTCCATCTGTACATCTGAGACTGACAGAGCAAACGTCTGCCCATCGGTTTGTCTGTCTGTTTGTTTATATATCCATCAGTCTGTCTGTCTGTCCACATAACTAACCCACTGATCTAATAACATAGATCTGCCTATTTGTTGGTCTGACTATCTGTCCATGAGTCTGTCTGTCCTGTGAATGACTGACTGACTGATGACCGAACGTCTGTCTGTCTATCTGTCCGTACGTGATCAATCTGTTGTCTGTTTGTTCATCTTTCATTCAGTTCACTGGGGTGTCATCACTCACGTCTCTCTATCCTTACTCAACAGGTGTACGAGATGATGATAGTTCGTCATGGATTCATGATTGTTGGTGATCCACTGGGCGGTAAAACAATGGCCTTCAAGGTGTGTCATCTAAAGACTAAGATTCAAAGTCTGCAGTCATCCAACTAGTTTAACTTGTTTATCATTGTCTGATTTACTAGGTACTTGGAGATTCCATGACTGATCTCAACGAAGCAGGATATCCATTCCAAAAGGTATGACATGTCTCAATAAGTGATAGTAAAGATATTGCCATAGAAGGCTTTTGTAGATGATGCGGGGAAAGGGAAAGGGTGAGCTAACAATAGGAAAGGACTTGTGAGCCAAGTGGAAACGTGTGGGTGAAAACCATAAAGATGCCAAAGATGGGCGTAAAAATGTAGTTGTTGAACGAATTGCGGTCGCTCAAAAAAGGATGGACAGCACCAAAACATAATTGAATGAGAAAAATCATTGCCTTCAAGATATACAGTAGTAGAACATTAGGAGTGGTCGGATACGAAAGTTGGTCGGTTAACAGAGGTTATCACTTGAAAAAAAGTATGATTGACGGGCGTATGCCTAACGAGTATTGCTTTTTCCAAAGGTTATTTACAAGATCATCAATCCCAAATCCCAGACAATGGGTCAGCTATACGGTAGCTTTGATCCCATATCACACGAGTGGTCAGACGGTGTCCTGGCTAACTCCTTCCGTGACCAAGCGTCGTCAACCTCAGATGATCGTAAATGGTTGATATTCGATGGTCCAGTCGATGCTGTGTGGATTGAGAATATGAACACTGTACTCGATGACAATAAAAAGGTGAGTGGAATTGGATGGCAAGACGAGGGTCCCTGATACTGGATGGGGGGGGGGGGGGGGGGGGGGGGGGGGGGGGGGGGGGGGGGGGGGGAAGCGACCAGTGTCTAAAGGTAAGAGGAATGGGGTTGGGTGGAAAGACGTGAGTCCCTGAAGTTGGAGAGGAGGGATAAGGGAGTGAGCGTTGCTTGACCTAAGCTAGGGCATGGCTAAAGCACAGATTGATTTGGAATTTTAAAGCTCTGTATGGCTTTTATTTTTTGATGTCTGTCTTTCGTTCTACTTAGGGGGCTTTCTTATCAATTTAGTGTTACAAAATGTCCATCAATCCTACTGATTGACTGTCTGGTTTTTTGATATTGTATACTGACTGACAAGAGACCAATGAATGTTGTTTTCCTTCTTCAAGCTTTGTCTGATGAGCGGCGAGATCATCCAGATGAGTGGTAAACAAAGTCTAATGTTTGAGCCAGCTGATCTGGAACAAGCTTCGCCTGCTACTGTCAGCAGGTGTGGTATGATCTACATGGAACCTAACCAGGTATGTACAGCTATGTTGCTTCGGTTGCGGTATATATTAAGAGTGGATTATGATATTTGGTGGTGGTGTTGTTAATGGTTGTCATGTTGCTGATGATGACGATGTTGATGATGTAGTGATGGTGATGGTGATGGTGAAGTGATGGTGATGATGATGGTGATGGTGATGGTGATGGTAATAATGATGGTGATCATGAGGTTGATGGTGAGCATGATGGTGGTATTGTTGCTGGTCATGGTGGTGATGGCTGTGGTAAAGATAGTGATGATGATAATGGCAATAATGGATGTCAATGGTAATGATGGTGATGTTGGTAGTGATGGTTATGTTGCTGATGACGACGATATTGAGGATGTGGTGATGGTGGTGGTGATCATGATGGTGATGGTGGTATTGTTGCTGGTCATGGTGGTGATGGCTGTGGAAAAGATGATGATGATGATGGCAATGATGGTGTTGACAATGGTAACACTTGATGTTATCAGTGGTGGTAATGGTACTGTTAATTGGTGATGATGATGATGATAATGATGATAATGATGAGGATGATGACGATGACAGTATTAGTTAATGTTGGCTGTTTCATTGTAGATGGGCTGGAGGCCACTAATGGAGTCCTACATGAATACTCTTCCAAAAGTGCTAACTAAAGAACAAAGAGAAACCATCCGTTTATTGTTTGACTGGCTCGTACAGCCTTGTCTAGGTAACAATATACCAACGACGATTGAATGTCTTACTAAGGCTACAATCAGCGAATTGAACAAATAACAGGAAGCCCAATTCCATTAGGAAGCAGCTCTTCTCCTCCATCCCCCCTCCCCCTAGCAATGTTGAATACACGAATGCTCATGTGCCGCCACCAATCGTGAGGTGAAACAACATTCATAATGGGGAGGAAGGTTTATAGTATCTGGTGATAAACTTTAGACCAAAATTTTACAAATATTTCAACGAGATTAGGAATCAAGCATAGGGGCTCATTATTTTATTGGCCGGTTGTAGCTATTCTGTAAGTACATTACTATACTGACTGTTGTTAGCTCTCTCCTGTGCTTCGAGGGTTTTCCCCCGGGTTCTCCGGTTTTCCTGCCTCCTCATAAAGGCTCTCTAGCTACCTGTTTACCAGATCATTAACGAATTTCCTATCCCACGTTTTTTCACCTGCGTTTAATTTCCATATATATCTTCGTTCTTTAAGATTTCATTCGTCACGAGTGTAAGTTCTTCATCTTGTCGTCAGACATGCATCTTGTCTTGTCTTTTCAACGCCTGTACTCTTGTCTGATGGACGAGATAGAAGCCCAGGATCATGCTGAAGGTGCTGACCGCATGTCTGCATCTCAGGTATGGATGGATTAACCTTCGATTTCTGTTTAATTAATCGACTTCTTTACCTTGGGTGTACTTAACGGTTTCCCATTACAGACCACATATCATTCTCTTGTGAATAAGATTCTGTTTTTGAGTTGTATCCATATTCATGTGTCCTCTCATGCACAACCATTAAACAAAGAAATGATACTCTAGGGAATGAAACTTGGTTTGAAATAGGAAAACATGATTACACTCAAACTGGCTAAAAAGGCATACTCGGCCTTACTCCACCACAAGTATTTCCAGTATTCCAAGCTTAGTTCTGCTTTACATGACGTTTTCTCTACAAGTAGGGGATGTGATGTGTTTTTTTCGTATTTGTTTTGCTATATTTCTGCGTCTTATCTCTCAGATCACCAACTGGCTCCAGGGTCTGTTTCTATTCTCCATGGTCTGGTCTATTGGTGGGACACTTAATGGTGATAGCCGTAAGAAATTTGACGCATTCTTCAGGCTCTTGATCAGTGGAACAGATAAGGACAATCAAAAACCAAAAGATATTAAGATGAGCAAGGTAAGGAGATGCGTCGTCGATACATCAAGGATACTCTCTTTTCCCCTCCCTATCTCCCTTCTTCCCTCCTTCCCTTTCGTCCTCCCTACCGTCCCTACCTTCCTACCTTCCTTCCTTCCTTCTTTCCTTCTTTTTTCCTTCCTTCCTTCCTTCCTTCCTTCCTTCCTTCCTTCCTTCCTTCCTTCCTTCCTTCCTTCCTTCCTTCCTTCCTTCCTCCCTCCCTCCCTCCCTCCCTCCCTCCCTCTCCATTCCTCGCATATATGTTCTTTATTTCATTTATTTGCTTCTTTTCGTAGCAAAACGTATTCCCAGATCGTGGTACGGTGTATGACTACTACTTTGTAAAGCAAGCAAACGGTTCATGGAACAATTGGATCGAGCTGACTGACAAGGGCAAAACTCCTATACCAAAAGACGCAAAGGTAATCATTAGGATCTTACTTTATTCAGAACAGCAAAGCTTACCCAGGACGATGGCGTCCTTACCACGCTATATATATTTTACTAGCAAGGGCAAGAAGGAAGCAAGGGAATTTATTATCAACCCCTAAAACAATCTCTGGTCGATCTAAGTATAAACGCGTGGCTAATAGCATTCGAACCGATGTTTGAGAAGGGAAGACACCGGAGATACCGGATAAAATCCCTGAATCAAGGGAGCTTACCAACGAACTCTACTCACATTAGATGCCGTGTCCAGGTATCAAACCCTAGACCCAGAGGTTAGAGTCGAGTGTGCTAACCCAACACCACTTTTGGGTAACAAATGATTATCACTGCTTACATTATTTTCAGGTGAGCGAGATAACAGTGGAGACAGACGATACCGCGCGTCAGATATTCTTCTTATCCACCTTCATACCCCATGAGATACCATTACTATTCGTTGGTCCTACTGGTACCGGCAAGTCTGCTATTACCAACAGTTATCTCGTTAAACTACCGAAAGAACAGTAAGTCAGACTTATTAAACAATAGATAGGACACTTGCATCATGGCGTCATTTACTAACACTACCAGAATCCTTTGAAAACTTTGTATTGTTCACTTAAGCAATTGTCTTGCTATTCTCACGAGGAAAATACAACTTTAATAAGAATGAAAATTTACCAAGCATTTTGGTAGTGGTAGTAAGATGACACCCTCATTTTCAAGGTTACTTGCCTATAGAATGTCATGGAAATGCCTAGATTGAGGTCCATTTTTCAAACCTTCTTTCTAAGATGATTCTTGTAGCCAGGCATGGTACAGTACATGACACGAGGGTTTAACAGTGTTTTGCTTATGTTAATCACTAGGTACTTACCAATCAATATCAACTTCTCTGCTCGCACCACTGCTGGAATGACACAGGACATCATCATGGGAAAACTAGACAGGTATCTTATTCTATTTCTTTTCCTTATTACTCTTTCTCATCTTTTTCACATGTAACATTTAACATTTAACATTTTTATTGATTCACACACACACAGAAGTATTCACAGGGGTAATATTAATGAATAATGAAAAGAAAGTTGAAACTAAATTAATCACAAGAGAAAGAGCTAATTTATGGTGTGTGTGGTTGTCATGTGACATAAGCGTGAATCCTTCACTTTTTCCAAGGACACTGACGGTGCTGTAATGCGGTGTTTATTTCATGCGCGTCTTCAGAGGAGGTTAGGGACGCCGTTTTCGAAGCGGCTGGTCGCAAATTTTTGAATCCTTATAATGTAGCAAGCATGCTCATTACTATTAGAATAATACGTTTTGGTAATTCCTGAACCAATTAATCATGAAACTGTTCTTAAAAATACCAGTTGACCTGGGCAAAACAAATTGACAATATACCTGACTTGGTTCCCATGTGTTTTTCCTTATCTGTTACAGGCGTCGTAAAGGAGTATACGGACCCCCACCTGGAAAGAAATGCGTTGTGTTCGTCGATGACCTTAACATGCCTGCTAAAGAAAAATATGGTGCACAACCACCTATTGAACTACTAAGACAGGTGAAACATTGTGATCTACAGCTCCCAGCGTGTTTATATCACAGTACAAACATGCTAGTGGATTTTATATGCAAGCGCATATTCCTTCAATAAAGCACAAAGGAAGGGAAGCACGAAAGACGTTAAGTTCTTGAGTGCTTTCGGCGCTTCCTGCGTGCTGTTTTGATAAAGGAAGCACGGAACAAGAGCTGTTTTATTTATTTTACATATTATATAATATTATATACCGTCGTACATTTCAATGTTGTTTTCTTACACTTCTTTGCAAGGTTGGCTGCGTACGAGGTTAGGTCACCACCGTGCTCTATTCGCTAATAAAACAAAGTTCTCGGCCAATCATAGCGCGCGTACTATCTAAGCTATATAATATAGGTTGTTATCATATCGTTGTAGTGGATTGACCATCTTCATTGGTACGATCTGAAGGACACCTCAAAGATTGAACTCCTGGATTTGGTAAGTCATCGTCTATTGAAAAGAAGTTGAAATAATCGAGATAAGGATGTGACATTACCCTCCCACTACCCTCTCGACCCTTCTGACCTCTCACCTGATTTATCATCGGTTGATAATTCTTTTGTTTTATCTTAGTTGTTTGTATCAGCCATGGGGCCGCCAGGGGGAGGACGTAACGATATCTGTGGTCGCTTTGTACGCCACACCAACATCATCTGTATCGATTCGTTTGATGACAACACCATGAACAAGATCTTCACCTTTATTGCTGACTGGCATTTCGCTAAGGGGTTCGAAGCCACGTTCCAACGACTGGGAAAGGTAAACACAACCGCGCCATTGCGCAATACATATTACTGATTTACTTCTTTTGATACCAGCGCGCTCTCAAATATGAATGCTTTGTTAGGTCTTTTCCTTGATTCAAGGGTTTTTCTCCGGGTTCCACGATTTTCCTCCCTTCCTAGAGGTTGTTTAAGGGTATCGATAAATATATTTTTGATATATCCTAGATTGTGGTTCTAGCTACTATGCAAGTGTACAAGTCAGCCGTGGAGAAGTTCCTCCCCACACCCAGTAAGTCTCACTATGTCTTCAACCTTCGAGACTTCGCCAGGGTCATATTCGGCGTCCTATTGGTTCCCTCCACTCACATGAACGAAGGCGACAAGCTGATTCGTCTTTGGATCCACGAAGTTTACCGAGTGTTTTACGACAGGCTGATCGACGACAACGACAGACAGTTGTTCTTCGAACTGATCAAAGAAACCACTAAGCAACAATTTAAACTCGACATGGACCGCCTTGTTGGGCACCTTGTGCCAACGGGACAAAAACTAAAGGACGATCATATTAGGAATCTGTTTTTTGGAGATTACATGGTGCCTGATAGTGCCGATAAGATATACGATGAAGTGACAGACTTCAAGCTTCTTACCACACAAATTGAATCGTAAGTAAAAAAAAAAAAATTTCTCCAGCTAAGTTAATCTGGGATCGTTGGAACGGTTTTCGTAGAGGTGTGAAACGATTGAGCGGTTTTCGTATGAATGACGGACACAGCATACGACATACCTTCACATTGAAATGGCTTATTATTATCTTCCAGTATTACCGCGTAGCTGCGGTTACTGTAACAGATACGGCACGGCTAAAGTACGGCTACAAATTTGTTAAAGAGCGCTTTTCGTCTAAGTGGGAAACGATATGACAAAATCGTAGCCGTTACCTATTTGATTGGATGAAGTCAGGAAATCACAAAATTCGACTATCGATTTCAGATACCTCGATGAATTCAACCAGATGAGTAAGACACCGATGTCCTTGGTCATGTTTAAATTTGCCATCGAACATATCTCACGAGTAAGCAGGGTTTTAAAGCAGGATAATGGTCACGCCCTACTTGTAGGTAAGTCACAGTTGTTGTGTCAATGAGGTCACTGACGATCAATGCCTGACGGATTTTGTCGTACTATTCGTATAGGGATTGGTGGCAGCGGCCGTCAGAGCGCTACTCGTCTAGCTACCTTCATGGCCGATTACGACTTGTTCCAGATTGAAATTTCTAAGAACTATACTAAAAACGAATGGCGAGAAGATATCAAGAAGGTTGGTTCTGAAAAACAATAAATGCGTCTCCTGTGTAGCTCAGAGCACAACAGCAGACTTTTGYTGGATAAGCAGGCTCCTTGATTTTAAATATGTTATGGACGTTCACGGGCACTGTTTGTGCGCATCTGTTTTACATTTATGGCGTGACAGGGCCCCGGTTTAGTTTTTATTTGCTCATTAAACTTTTATGACGATCCCTTGTTTATATTCTATTTATTCTTATTCTTTTTAGTAAGAAAGCTAGTCGTAAAATACAACGTTTCGCTGTCATCTCGACAACACATATTATACTATGTTGTCGAGATGACAGCGAAACATTGTCTTTTACAGCTAGTTTTCTTGCTAAATTGTATACCTAAAAGTACCTTTATCATATTCTTATTCTGTTTCTCTATTCATTTTTCTCCTCAAGATGCTAATCAAAGCTGGCGTTGATGGCAAACCTACAGTGTTCTTGTTCAGCGATAATCAGATCAAAGAAGAATCATTTGTGGAGGACATCAACATGATACTTAACACAGGAGATGTGCCCAATATATTCGCTGCTGATGAGAAGGCTGATGTCATTGATAAAATGCAAACTGTTGCACGAGTTGAGGTAAGACATGAGGCTAGATATAGGTTACGCTAGATTGCGCACTGCTTGAACCAGTTCAAGTCCGCCATGCAATCTGTTGCACGAGTTGAGGTAAGACAGGAAGTTAGATGTAGATTACGCTAGATTGCGCACTGATTGATCTAGTTCAAGTCCGCCATGCAATCTGTTGCGCGCGTCTTGTCTCTAAGTCCTGCGCTCCTGTCCTAGTCCTTGTTGGTACCCGTTTCTAACATAAACAACTCATTCCTTATACTTCAGGGCAAGAAGATCGACGCCACACCATTAGCCATGTACAATTTCTTCATCGAACGTGTACGAGGTAACCTCCACGTAGTCCTCGCAATGAGTCCTATTGGGGACGCATTCAGAAACAGGCTACGTATGTTCCCGTCTCTTATCAACTGCTGTACCATCGATTGGTTCCAGGTAAGTACCCCAGTGGTTCTTAGGGACTTTGAGATTGGCAAAATCTACGACGGCTACGGCAACCGGAAGTGTAAATATTTTCTCTTTGGGGTTCTGTTCATTGGAGATTTCATTCAAAACATTGTTAGTAAAGTCAACTCATTCAAAGGGAAGACAGATTTTAAACGGACTCGAAATCCAAAGTGAAGTAGTTTACACTTCCGGTTGACGTCGCCGTCGCAGATTTTGCGAAATTTTAAAGTCCCTCTTATAATCTCTATGACCGGACTTTGAAGAGGACTTCCGCTCAGGTTGTCGAAACACCAGTCACCACCAACAACCGTCTTTTTCAAGACTACACTCACCCGGATGATCACACTTAACAACAAGCTTCAACATCTGGGTTCAAACCATTTACTCTTAATCTATATTCTATGATACAAGTAGGTTTCAGATGTGGCTAATTTTGTGTGTTTCGGTATCATGTTCTTAGGCTTGGCCAGAAGATGCCCTGGAGATGGTGGCCAATAAGTTCTTAGAGGAAGTCGATATGGCCATCGAAGTTAGGAAAGAGTGCGTCTTTATGTGTAAATATTTTCATGAAAGCGTGAGGAAATTGTCAGAAAGGTAAGTATTTGACTGGTAAGGTTGATGTTTCTGCTCAACAAGTAATATCATAGTAAGTTTTCGTTGATATGTTGATAGTAAATGATGATGCTGTTGATGATGGTGATGGTGGTGGTGGTGGTGGTGGTGTTGGTGACGGTGGTGATGATTATGATGATGATGGGGGTGATGATGATGATGATGGGGGTGATGATGATGATGGGGGTGATGATGATGGTTGGTGGTGAAGTTGATAGATCATAATAAAATATGAGGTGAGGATTGATGATCACCAAAATCAAGATAGTATTGAAATGTTGATGTAATGGAGATGACGATGACAATAATTGATGTAGATGACGATCTCGTTTATGAAGGGTGATGAGGATGTGCTTGGATGATTATGATGATGACGTGCATTGATCATGTTGATGATGATGTTGATGAAGATTTAGTATGATGAAAATGTGCCTGGATAACGATGATGATGATGATAGTCATTAGATCTTGAGGTTAATATAAATTGATGATGATGATATTGATAACGATGAGGATGAGGATGGTGATAATAATGATCACTGATGTGCTAAAGTAGACCTTTCTAAGAATATTCTTACCACAACGAACATCACACGCATTATCATCTTTTCCCGCAGCTATTACTCGACTCTCCGCCGTCGTAACTACGTAACACCCACATCCTACCTTGAGCTCATCATGACATTCAAGACTCTACTTCACATCAAACGAGAAGAAATAATGGCTTTGAAGAACCGTTACCTAACTGGTCTAGAGAAGCTAGAGTTCGCTGCTTCGCAGGTCTCGATCATGCAGAAAGAACTGAGTGATCTGCAGCCACAGTTGGTGCAGACGTCTGCGGACACGGAGAAACTGATGATTAAGATTGAGCAGGATACTGTGGAAGTTGAAGCCAAGAAAGAGGTAAGATTTGATTTTGTCTTGCTTTTGTAACAGGCGAAGGCCAAAACCTTAGTTTTTAAAAAATATTTTTTCTTTGTTATTGTTATTTCATTTTTCCTACCTGACGCATTTTCACAGGTTGTTGCAGCCGATGAAGCTGTTGCTAACGAAGCAGCAGGCGTTGCTAAGGGTATCAAAGATGAATGTGAAAGTGATCTAGCGGAGGCCTTACCTGCACTGGAAGCTGCTCTCAAGGCTTTGGATACCCTCAAACCAAGTGATATCTCTATGGTTAAAAGTATGAAGGTATGTTACATTACCATATCCCTGTATTCTGATTGGATGACTAGGGATCACGTTTTATATGACTGGCCCAATGTTGTTATCGCTGCGTGACGAGCATGTCGTTGCGTGACGAGCAGTTTTCTTGACTCTAAAACTCCAGTGTATGCGGGCTTAGCCTCGAATCTAGAAGTTACTTGTTTTGTTATTCTAATTTCTGCTTTTGTTTAACGAACTCAGAAGTAAGGCATACACTGGAGTTTTAATAAGAGTCGTCAATGGATAGATATAGTAGGCATTTATGTTGTAGTCGTCATGTTCTAAATTCATGAGTTTTTGGAATTCTGGAGGAAGACGTATCAATAATGTCAAAAATGCCTCTAAATTCAAAGCTCGCGAGGGAGCGTACAATTACCTGCGCGCACATGTTCCATCTATTTCTTTTTCATAGCATGCATGCCAGCCAATCGAGGGGCGCGTCATATCTCAGCTATATTATAATAAAACTGATTCTTGCGCCTTATAATCTTCCCGATTCTTGTCCCGTCAGAACCCCCCTGGGGCTGTCAAACTAGTCATGGAAGCCGTGTGCATCATGAAGAACTTAAAACCCGAGCGTAAGCCCGACCCGTCGGGTTCTGGTCGGATGGTTGAGGATTTCTGGGGCCCTTCACAGAAAATGCTGGGTGACCTGAAATTCTTAGAATCACTCAAGGTCTACGACAAGGATAACATAGCTCCTGCCGTCATGAAAAAGATCAGAGATAAGTAAGTCAGCTTGTCTTGGGAACCCTGTGTCCACAATGGCACAGGTTTTGGTATTACACACCTTAAAACCTTCACATTTATCGATACCCTGAAACAGCGTCTGGGCACGGCTAACTCGTAGATCAAACCCTAAATACCCTCTGGGCTGGACAAAAAACCGGACAAATCGGAAAAAAATTCTTGAATCAGGGAAGAGATCTAACAAAGTTTAACTACATTTACATGCCTAGTCTGGGAATCCAACCCGAGATCCCAGATGTGAGAGGCGAGTGCACTACTGCTACACAACCCTTGATTGCCAAGTTTATAATTCGTGGAGTTTAATCATTTCCTTGGTGATTTTCCCTAGGTATGTGACCAACCCAGATTTCAATCCTGATGTTATCAGAAGTGTATCTTCAGCTTGTGAAGGTCTGTGTAAGTGGATTCTGGCTATGGAGGTCTATGACAGAGTGGCTAAGGTAGGGAACGGTTACTTCTTGTTTGCATTGCTTGGGTTTCTGCGCGCGTCATTCGTGAAACCTTTACTGCGCTTGCTTGAAATACTGGCTAGAAATACTAGAGATCTAATCAACTAACAATCAGAAAAAAGATTGACAGTGTAACTTGTCGCAATCCTAACAGGTTGTTGGCCCAAAGAAAGAAAAGCTGGCAGCAGCCGAGGCTGAACTGGCCATCCAGATGGAAAAACTAAACCTTAAGAGGGCTCAGCTTAAAGAGGTGAGTTAATAATTGCAAAAACAACAGATGTACCCCACGTCTTCGACGCCTCTACTCCATATTTCACAATTCCTTCAAGACTATGGACGTCTTACCAAGGTCACATTTTTTCTTGGTTTTTGCATTATACAGGTTATGGACAAACTGCAGGCGTTGAATGACGAGTTCGAAAGAATGACGAACAAGAAAAAGGAGTTGGAACACAACATTGATTTGTGCGAGAAGAAATTAGACCGAGCAGAAAAACTGATCGGAGGGTTGGGCGGAGAGAAAGAAAGATGGACAGAGACAGCTAAAATGCTGGAAGACAAGTATGTAAACAATGGGTCTGAGGGTGATTTTGAGGGTGATTTTGACGATGTACCGTGCCGTGCCACGGATCCGTCTCAGTATTCTTTCTTCCCAATTTCTTGATTTCCGTGATATTGTGCCGCTAACATGAACGTCAAAGGGGCGTAGCAAGAATTTGTCCCCCCATTCCTCGCCCCATCGTGGCTAGTCCCCTGCATCATCTTCCATATACAGTCAACTCTCGCCTTGCGGATGCCCTGATATTACGGACACTATGCTATTACGGACAGGAGAAAAATCCCCGACAAAAATATTGAGAAAGAAATGACCGTAATGAATTCTCGCTATTACGGACGCTCGCTATTACAGACATGCATGAAGTGACGGTCCCGAGGGTGTCCGCTGTAACGAGAGTTGACTGTAATTGGTTTCTTATTTTGTTTTTGTTTTTTTATCAAGGTACCTCAAAGTCACTGGTGATGTACTATTATCCTCTGGCGTGGTAGCTTATCTTGGCCCTTTTACCGTAGACTTCAGAAACGTAAGAATCAGTTGCTAAGTACGCCAATATAATCCTCCGTGTTATTCCAGTTTCTGCTTCACACTGGAATGTTATATGAAGCTTTTCAAGTTGTCAACTCAGAAGAAGCGTTTTAGCCTCTTTAATGAGCGCATCGTCATATCTCTCATGGGGAGTATATCCCCATGCTGTTCGTGTTCGTGACGKGAGGTTTTTAGTCATACAAAAACTGTTTTAATTTACGGTGTCTTAACTATTGCAGAATTGTATCGAGGGATGGGTGGCACAGTGTAATGACCGAAAGATCCCATGCTCCACGTCTTTCTCACTCAATGGAACCCTCGGAGATCCCGTCAAGATTCGTGCGTGGAACATCGCGGGTTTACCTGTTGACTCCTTTTCTGTTGATAACGGGATCGTGGTGGATAATGCACGTCGATGGCCGCTCATGATCGATCCTCAAGGTAAACTCATCACTTTTTCATCAAGTTTCTTACATGACCAACTACCTCCACTTCCCATATTGAGACTGTACATTTCGTTATACTTACGCGTTAAGTTTTAGCTGCCATTTATAGTCGTAACCAAGATGTACGGTCGATTTACACGAGGGAATTCGTGTTGTAAGCTTGTTGCGCGCGACAGTTGTGAGGAAAAATCGTACCGTGTAAATCGGCCCTTTAAATGTCCCGTAGATTGTTGTTTTTTTTTTGCCTTTTACCCCGTCCTGTCTCACTAATGAGATAGATTGGAGGAAGAGTGTTGTGAAGCGGGTTCAAGAATTCTTCTCATGAGTTAAAGGGTGGTTCATATTTAGCACGAGGGAATTCGTGTCGTCAGCATGCTGCGCGCGACAATTGTGTGGAAAATACCGTACCCTGTAAATAGGCCTTTTATAACATATTCCCTAAATTTTTCTTGTCTTTTACCCCTTCCTGTCCCAGTAGTGAGTTAGATCGGGGAAAGGGTGTTGTGAAACGGGGTCAAAAATTCTTCTCGTGAGGTAAAGCGTGTTGCATATTTAGCTGAACCTTATTAATGTTTTGTTTTTTAGGACAAGCAAATAAATGGGTCAAAAACATGGAGAAAGATTCAAAGTTATCTGTCATAAAACTATCTGATGCCAACTACGTACGAACACTAGAGAACAGTATTACGGTACGTACACACCAAGAGTTATCTGTAATAATAAACCTTTCCCCAACTCGCTTCAGTGACTACAAATAATGGTTCCAAGTCGAGGACTTACATAAAATACAGTAAATGTATGAACACATCAAGTCTGATCTCGAATTGTTTCGTGATTATTCAAGGGAGTTCGAGAAAGTCTTTTTTTTTTTTTGCATGTTCGACCTGCGTCAGTCGATTGTGCGGAAGGTAATTGTTCGAGTCTCGCCCAGACCAACGCTCAGGGTCTTAAAATAACTGAGGAGAACGTGCTGCCATTGTGATTACATGCATCTGCAAATGTTTACACCTTTACGTGGCTCGAATGATAACGTTAATAATTGTCCTGTCTCTAATCAACTAGAGACGTTAACAGAGGACCACGAGTTTATCAGTTGAATTACTGTCAAGTGTTATCCTCAATCAACAAATGAGTATTGGTATGCAATATCTTGATGTCTTGATATTTTTTTTAGTTTGGCACGCCTGTCTTGCTGGAGAACGTTGGTGAAGAACTCGACCCGATCCTTGAACCTTTGTTATTGAAGCAGACATTCAAACAAGGTGGTGTAGAGGTMAGTCTGGGTTGTTAAGATTTTCTAAATTTCTTTATACCTTCCTTTATCTTTAATCATATTCCTTTCATTTTTAGTTTACTGATTTCTTCTTGCTACAGCCAATTTCTACATCTTACCACTATCCCATTTCATTTTCCCATTATTCCCTGTTTTCTCACTTTATTCGTTTTCATTCTCATTTACCCCATTTCCCACGATTCACCCTCACCTCCCTCTTCTTACGYGCCTCCCATCTTATTTTCCATTTTCCAAATGTTCTCTCATTTGTTTACCCTTCCAACTCTTTCCTCTCTCTTTCCAAGTATTCCACTTCCTTGGAAAACATTATCAAGTACTTCCATTTATTTCCCATTTCTCGCCATCCCTGTTTTTTCTCCCTCGTTCCTTGTATCCCGTCTAAGTATCCCATGCAATCTTAGTCACCATTTTTTCCCTCCACAGTACTTAAAGCTCGGTGAAAACAGTATCGAATACTCCAAGGAGTTCCGTTTCTACATCACTACTCGACTACGTAACCCTCACTATCTGCCCGAGATTTCTGTCAAGGTGACCCTACTGAACTTCATGATCACTCCCCTCGGTCTGGAGGATCAGCTACTGGGAATCGTGGCAGCCAAGGAGAAACCAGAACTAGAGGAGAAGAAGAACGAGTTGATCATCGAGGGAGCCAAGAATAAGAAACAGGTATGTATATATATAGCATTAGGAAATAACTAATATAATAAATAAAGAATTTTAATTATTAATTATGCTCTTTTGTAAATTTGATAAAAGTTGATACGGTCATATGGGGCGTGGCAAAACGAGCCCCCCCCCCCCCCCCCCCCCCATACTCCTACCCCTGCTACGGGCCTGACTATGGAACTATGGCAGGGTTATATGACGATTATTAATAACGTTATTAATATTATCATGCCTTATTACCGAATCTTCAAGTTTGTGGCAGGTTCGTGTAAATTGTGCAAGGAAATAAATTCCGGAGGTTAGAAAGGGAAGTTTTCATAATTAAACCAACCAAGTTTGGTATAAACTAAAGCGTTTACTCTACTTTCAGCTCAAAGAAATTGAAGACAAGATTCTTGCAGTCCTTTCATCATCTGAGGTACGAACTAAGAATGTGATCATATCTAGTCATTTCATCCCATCCCATCCATGTTTTTCATCCACTTCATCACGTTCTTTCCCACCCATCTATTTTATTCTATTTATCTCATCCTATTTTAACTTATTCATAACAAACTACGTCATTAATCCGTCTTATCCATCCCATTTATCATATCCTATCCCATCCCACCCATCTATCTCATCCAACCTTTATATTATATATCTTCTCCTATCCCATTCATCCCATACTACGCCATGTGTCAACCTTACCCATCCCATGCCATCCATCTATCTCTTCCCTCATCCCACCTTAACCTGTTTAACCTGTTTAACCTACTATGATTTCAGGGCAACATCCTAGAAGACGAAACTGCTATCAAAATTCTTTCATCTTCTAAAGTACTTTCCGAAGAAATCTCTGCAAAACAGGTAACTAAAGCACCTTATCTCCCTTCTGAACCATTTACCACTCCATCTATATAACTGTATGTATTTACATTCAACAGGAAATCGCCACAGCTACGGAGCAAGAGATTGATGAGACTCGTAACGGATACAAACCAGTGGCCACCCACTCTTCCGTGCTGTTCTTCTGTATCTCAGATCTGGCGAACATTGAACCTATGTACCAGTACTCTTTGACCTGGTTTATTAATTTATACTTGCAGGTATGTATAACCAATTATTAAATATCTAAGATACAACGCGCGCGCTGATTGGCTGGCTACCGTGTTTATATCAGATGACAGAGACATGCTCGCGCAAAATTGTTTAAAAGTATTTTATCAAAGCAATATGAAACGGCTGCTTGTCTCTGTACTGTGATATAAACACGCTGGGAGCCGTATAAGCACGAGAGAAGCAAGAAAAACACCCAACTACGCCTTGTGTTCCTAAGCTTGCTTCTCTCGTGCTCTACAGCTCCCAGCGTGTTTATATTCACAGCACAAAGACATGCGCGCGCGTTTAATATTCCTTAATCACAACGCGTGAGATTACTACTCATCCGCTGAGAATGGTCGGACAGGATACACGTACGTACTGTGGAATGTTCACATTCACGCGAGATTTGCTGCAGTCACGCTTGTCAAGGTTTATAAAGTCAGGATTGCGTGGCTGTAGTCATCGTGATCAAGACTCTAGTTGAGTCGAGATGGCTCAATACATTGCTTTCAAGAATAAGTTTTACCAGTACTGATCCTCACACCAGTACTGATGAATTTACATAATTTCAATTGTGTTATATCTAGCGTTTTCATCTCGCGCACTGTGATAAGTTTGAAGGATCTTTTCAATTCTGTAGCGTGACCGTGCCTAATTCATGCAAAATCTACTTTAACTTTTAACTGATCTTACTTAATTACCATTCTTTTTCAGTCTATTAATAACAGCAGACGGTCACCTGAACTAGAGGAACGTATCGAATCTCTCAACGATCATTTTACTCAGAGTATCTACTCCAACGTCTGCCGTTCTCTGTTCGAAAAAGATAAATTACTCTTTTCGTTCCTTCTCACTATTGGTATTCTTAAGAGCAGGTGAGTAATGTTTTTTTTAGGTGTTCGGTCAAAACTGATGCAGGTTTTACTTGGTACGCGCAGGCACTTGATTTCCATCTAAATTATCTCATATATTTTCTAAATTTGCGTAAAAGTTTATTCATATAAAATAAGGTTTTCTTGCCTGACACGTGTTAAAATGAGGTTTATTAGTCTGACTGCATGATGTCCAGGATCGTATTACTTTATCGCATCACCTTAACACTGTTTCTGTTTTCATTGCTGTGCGCCGATAAGACAACAGTCGCGATAGGAAAATCGGGCAGTAGGCTGTTGTCAATCAAATAACTTGTTTGAGACGCTTAAATAACTCGAATTGGTGAAATGAATGACTTTGAAACAAAAAATCGTACTGAGTAGACTTCGTTTACTAATGAGGCCTTTCTGACCTCGCTTACATTCAATTGTCCCTAGTCCCAACGGCATTTGGCGGCCATTTATGGGAAAGGTCTATACTCTGATTGACGGCAGTGTATTGCCTTGTAACAACTGTTGTCTCGATTACCGCGCACCAATGAAAACAGTGGTAAAGTGATATTGGTAGATACCTTTCTTAAAATCATGGCACAATTCACAAGTTGCTAAAATATTAGCAAACAGATCAATATTACTGATTGCGCATTCTTTCATTAACAGAGGTAAAGTAGACGACCAAGTATGGCGATTCTTCTTGACTGGAGGCGTTGCCCTGGACAACCCTTACCCGAACCCATGTCCTGATTGGCTGGGAGACAAGAGCTGGTCTGAGATCGTCAGGGCTTCTGACCTGCCCAACCTGAAGGATCTTAGAGAAAGTGAGTATCGTATATAAACATTGAAAATTGTATGCCCTTGTGTTTTTAATTCAAACTTCCATATTTATGTGGGGGCCCTTTGTTGGTCACCCTGTGTCACTCTATGGTACACTGCGGTCTCCCTATGGAGTGCATCATTGACAATGGTCACCCTGTGGTGCGCATCATCGATATAGTCACTGCTAGGGGTACTGCTAGTGACCCTACAAGGGATCATTTATGGTCACCCTGTGGTTCGCACTGTAACAGAAAATCCTTTTTAATCCAGCGAATTACGCACAGCGTTTCTTATCGAATTCTCATTCTCATTTCGCTTAGCCATGGGAGATCCAGGATGGAAATCATTCTACGATTCTTCTACACCTCAAACGGAACGAATGCCTGACCCTTGGGATCTTTTGTCAGGGCTWGATCGGTAAGGATGTTTGAGTATAAAAGAGAATAGCTGAAGATGAACTTGGATCTCAATGTGCGCGTAACGCAGAAGACATATTGGAGTACATGTAACGCCATGTTGGTTCAGATAAACAAAGGATTTTGTCTTTTAATCGTTCTTTTGTCAGCCAGTGCTCCGTTGTACGAAGGGTGGATAGCGTTATTCCATGGATTAATCCTGCCTTATCTAGTGGATAAGTTGATGCTGTTAACCAATAAACTTATCCACTGGATAGGATTTATCCGTCGGATAGCACTATCCATCCCTCGTACAACCGAGCCCTGGTCTCCTGTTCCGATGCAAATCACCCTTTACAGCCAGAGCTTTAGACCTCTATAGATCATTGACTTGTGATTCATTTCGCTATTCATTGTAGCATGGTCGTATTACGATGCCTAAGACCAGACAAAGTAGTACCAGCAGTGCAGGTGAGTTATAGTCTTAAATCAGCGCTTACCTTCAGTTTCCATATTTCTGTGAGGTTTTATTAATATATAAGATGATACGCGTCATCTTTTCGAAGCTAAAACACGGATTGTGCGTGTGCACTCGTTCATCGTTCAAAGTTTTGCATACTTATATAGCTTCGTGTATATCCTCTTCTTCTTAATAGTTCCAATACGAGCGACAAGGGTTAGATCGTGTAGAGGTTTTTTCGGTTGCGTGCTACCGTAGTATAGTAATCAATTCAATGATGTATGAATATAATAGCCCTACAAATAATAATTGTTTTTGCGCAGGATTTCATCGTGGACAAGATGGGCCGTTCATACATCGAGCCTCCAACATTCAACCTCCAACTCAGCTACGACGACTCGCACAGTTGCGCTCCCCTAGTCTTCGTCTTGTCTCCAGGTGCGGACCCAATGGCCGGCCTTTTGAAATTTGCCAACGACAAAGGATTCGGTGGAAATAGAATCCAGACCATTTCCCTGGGTCAGGGCCAGGGTCCCATTGCAGCTGGTATGATAGACCAGGCTATCAAACATGGAACGTGGGTTGTTCTACAGAACTGTCACTTGGCCACCAGTTGGATGCCTAAACTAGAGAAGATATGCGAAGAGGTTATTGTACCGGAGAATACTCACAAGGATTTTAGACTTTGGTTGACCAGCTATCCTTCTCCTGATTTCCCTGTTTCTATTCTACAAAATGGTAAGAAAAGCTATAGACGCCTTGCACTGAGTCCCCAGAGGAATTGCTCTGGGGACAATACATTGGAATTTTTTTTTTTTTTTTTTTTTTTTTTTTTTTGCATAAGGAAAGACGACCTATTGTTTTGTCCCGCAGAACAATTAGGAAATCTATTCCTATAAAAAATAAATGAAAATAAATATAAATAAATGACTTTTCTTATAGTACGATACAAATTCAGTATGAATACTGTTGTTTCTTATTTGACCACTGTGATCACCCACACACACTACCGCTACATTGAATATTCTATGCATAGAGCTCTCAACTCACATGTTGATTTTTACGATCACAAAAAACAAACTTTTCGGTGAAAGTCAACCTAGTGAAGATTCCATTCACTGTGAACAACGTACTTAATGGTCCTTATACTGTGACCGTGCCGTGCCCTACCCTTCTTACTACACRCGCAGTAACCTCATACAAAAGGATTACGCTAAAGATGTCATTATCAAAAAACCTCTCGTCATCTTGACATGTGCGATTAAGTTTGACAGTTTTACAACCTGCGCCGACATTAATAGTGCGACACACGTGGACCTGGTTGAACTTAATTCTCGTGTTGTCTTCCATTCTTAGTGCAACTCTCCTTCTTGTTTCTAGGGGTCAAGATGACCAACGAACCTCCCAAGGGTCTAAGGTCAAATCTACTTCGGTCTTATCTCAACGATCCCATATCTGACAAAGAGTTCTTTACTGGATGTAACAAGGTATTTACGATGTACAATTTGTTTTCGTGCGCCTTGGTTTTCCTGCAATATATCTGTACAGTGAGCGACGGGAGGACCATAGAAAACTGCATAGATTAACCAAGGCGGCCGAAAAAATATATTGAGTGTATAGTCTTGAGAAAGACCGTTGTTGTGGTGACTGACGTTTCGACAACCTGAGAGGAAGTCATCTTTAGAGTTCAGTGAGAAAATAAAAGAAACGAACGAAAGGTCTTTCACAAACAACACGAAAGGTCTTTCTTAAGACTACATTCACCCGGACGATCAGACTTCACAACAAACTTCAGCACCTGGGTTCAAACCATTTACTCTTATTATACTGTATTCTTACTTGATTTTCCCACAGATTCCATTTTGTTGTTTTGTTTCCTTAACCTTAAATATGGTTATCTTGCTTTTATACTTCTAGCCGGATGCTTTCGAAAAGCTATTGTTTGGTCTGTGTTTCTTTCACGCTCTTGTTCAAGAGAGACGTAAGTTCGGTCCTCTTGGTTGGAATATCCCTTACGAGTTCAACGAATCAGATCTTAGGATCAGTATGCGACAGTTACAGGTACAATATCTCCTTAATTCAGTAGTTCCTAGGTCCTAGGCCTTAATTTTTATCTTGACATTTACCTTCGATTGATATTCACCTTGACCTTGATTGTCATTATGACCTTGATATTAACTACGACCTTGACATTCACCTTGACCTTGACATTCACCTTGACCTTGACTTCCACCTAGACTTCCGCTCTGGCTTTGACCTTGACTGTTATTATAACCGTAACATTTACCGTGACCCTGACTTTCACCTTGATCTTTACTGCATTATGACCTTGACCTTTACCTTTGACCTTTACTTTCTCCTTGACCTTTTATGTCATTTTGACATTTACCTTGAGCTTGACTGTCATTATGACCTTAACATTCACCATGACCCTGACCTTGACCTTGACTTCCGCCTAGACTTCCACTTTGACCTTGACCTTGCCATTGACTGTCATTATGACCTTAACATTAACCATGACTTTTTCCTTGACCTTGTATGTCATTTTGACACTTTAACATTTCCCTTAATATCAGTATCCCTTTGTGATAATATTTTCCCTCACAATTCCTAGATGTTCTTAAACGACTACGACGAGATTCCCTTCGATGCGTTGTCATATCTGATTGGTCAATGTAACTACGGTGGTCGTGTGACAGATGACAAGGATAGACGTCTGTTGGTTTGTCTGCTGTCCATATGCGTGGGTGATAACATCATAAATATCGACAAACACAAGTATGTATCGTCTGCTTGTATATCACGTGTTCATTCCCACTCCTAGCAATGTCCAATAGAACTTAGTCCAAAACTAGACCCACTTTTGTCGGTGTGCGCGCGGTGGAGACGAACCGAGTAGCAGAGACTGGTAAACGTGTTCTTTGCGCGCGCGGTATTACCTTTTATCTTTGAGATATAAATTAATCAGTTAGTGAGAAAAGTGGGTCCAGTTCTGGACTAAGTGGACCTAGGCAGCATTTGTATTGATCAGCATGTGTTGCATCATAGAATGTTCTGAGGGGAAGGTGTCTAAAATCTTAACAGCGGCATCTAGTTCAAACCCCTTTGATGTATTGCATCATGGGATAGAATGGGGAAATCGTCTCCTAAACCAATTCAATATTTATCTATCACTTTTATCCATTTATTTATCTTATGTATTCTTTTCTTTATTCAAACTATTATATATTGATGAAGTGCACGTATTGTCCAGGTTTTCAGAGAGCGGCATCTACTACGTGCCACCCAAAGGTTCCTATGAGGATTATGTGGAATTCATTCGTAGCCTACCACTGATCCCTAACCCAGAAGTGTTCGGGCTGCACGAGAATGCTGATATTACTAAAGATCAGAAGGAAACCCAAGAGGTGAGAATTGGTGTCGGGTAGTTAATATACCTCGAAATAGTGCAGTTTTTGTATGACTGTGAAAAGCTCAGTGCTGTTCGCGTTAGGTGCCGTGACCGCGATACTTTCTATAATTTTAATTGGCTGATTTTTTCACGCGCAATATGATTGGTCTGGTAGTGCCGTGACCTTGGCGTGACCGTGTCCGCACCGTGTTTATGCCGTGTTCCGGGTATTTGATTGGATGGAGAGTAAATTCTCTTGCAATGCCGATTGGTCTGGCGTATCCCTTGCCGTGTCATGGCCGTGTTCGTACCGTGAATTTTTCACAGTCATACGAAAACTGCACTATGTTATCATATACAGCAACAGAACGAAACCAACGACAGACAGACAGGCAGACAGACAGACAGACAAAAAAAAAAAAAAGAAAGAAAAAAGAGAAAGACAGAAAAAATAGACAGTGAAAGAAGACAGCTAGAAGACTTTCAGAATTAACTGTCGTGCACACTTATATTTTTGTTATTTTCCCCCCAATTCAGCTATTCGACTCCATCCTTCTAACCCAGCCACGCCAGACAGGAGGCGGGGGTAAATCATCAGCAGAGATGATCGAAGAACTAGCAAACGACATCCTCTCCAAATTCCCTCCTCCCTTTGACATGGAGATGGTGATAGAAAAATACCCTGTGGTGTATAATGAATCCATGAATACTGTCCTTAGACAGGAACTCATACGATTTAATAGACTGACTAATGTGGTCAGGACTACCTTGATTAACCTACGCAAAGCTGTTAAGGTAAAATACCAGAGTTCAAGGCCGATTTTTAATAGTTTAATAGATGTTCAAGTATAATATGACTCTTTTGATAGACATGTTTCGGCAGTCCTGCTGCCATCATCAGTGGATAACTACCGAAACATGTCTATTAAGAGTCATATTATACCTGAAGATTATTACACAATTTCCGTTTGTTAGACCTTTTAATAGATGTTGCTCATGATGATCATGATGGTGATGATTATTATGAGAATGATGATCATGACCGATGTTGGCTATGATGACACATGATGATAATTATAATAGTGATACATGATGATGATGTTACATAGTGATGATGATGATGATAAGTATTACAGCGCACTCAGTGCTGATAATAATAATGACAATGATAACGATTTTTGTTTCAATTTCTGTATTGTATGTTTTCAGGGATTGGTAGTAATGTCTGGTGAACTAGAAGATGTGTTCAATAACATGTTGGTGGGTAAAGTACCAGCCGTCTGGGCTGCTAAATCCTATCCATCATTAAAACCCCTTGGTAGCTACGTCACTGACTTACTGGAGAGGTAAGATACTAGTCTCTCTAATGATGATGATGATACATGATGAAAGTGGAGGAGACGATAACGATGATGATGATACATGAATGGTAGGGGTGGAGACGATAACGATGATGATGATACATTCATGGTAGTGGAGGAGACGATAGCGATGATGATGATGATGATGATACATGGATGGTAGTGGAGGAGACGATAGCGATGATGATGATGATACATGGATAATAGTGGAGGAGACGATAGCGATGATGATGATG
>NW_022261512.1:71207-81368 GCF_009602425.1 Actinia tenebrosa | reverse complement strand
CTGAAAATGATGACAACGATGACGATGATGATGCATGGATTGTAGTGGAGGAGACGATAACGGTGATGATGATGTTAGTTGCTGCTGGTGCTGAAATGATAACAACGAATGGTGAATGATGGCCTCGGTGGTAGTGGTGGAGACCATCACGATGACGATGATGTGGCCAAGTGTTGTTGCTAAAGATGATGGTGATGAATTATGATGATGATAATGTTGAATATGCTTTTTTTCAACAATATCATCATCACAATTTTCATCACTCATTTAAACGAATCAACAAAAGAGTAATGAGCTGATGATAACGGAGGACGCTAACAAATGACGATATTGATAATATATGATGATGAAAGATGTGTTAATGAAGAGCATATTGTATTCCAGACTCAAGTTCTTCCAGGATTGGATAGATCGAGGTCCTCCAAACGTGTTCTGGATCTCAGGGTTCTACTTCACCCAGTCTTTTCTTACAGGTACAACAAATGCGCTATTCATTAACCACTTGCTTATCCCTACTGCAGATGTCAGTCAACGTGTAATAGTCAAATAGACACAAAAGAAAATAATGGAATTAATGACTTCACTCTAATCCACTGTTTTCCTGTTTCAGACGTGTTATTCCCTTGAGTATTATTTCTTTTTTTAACAGTTGTGCATGAGAAGACATATGAATATGGACACAAATCAAACAAAGAATATTATTCTTGAGAGAATGACACGTGGTCTGAAATGGGAAAATAATATACCTAAGTGGATTGGGCCCATACTTATGACAACATGATTTTTTATTGGCCGATGATTATTTGATTGACAGGTGCCCGTCAGAATTTTGCGCGAAAGTACACCATACCAATTGATCATGTTGGGTATGAATTCGAGGTAACAAAAGAAGAAAAAGAGATGAAAGAAAAACCCGAAGACGGGGTTTACGTCACAGTAAGTCATCATAGCTACAAACTTAACTTGAAAAGAAACTTTAAAAGGGATGATACCTAATGATTGTCGTTGTGTGACAGGGACTTTTCCTGGAGGGAGCTCGATGGGACCGAGAGAAGATGGTGGTTGGTGAATCACTACCTAAAGTTCTTTTTGATACACTACCTGTCGTATCCTTTACAAACCAGCAATATTATTTTCTCTTGTTGTATGCAAAAGAAATTTATGAAAATTATATGATGAGGATGACGATTGAAGATGATAGTGTTGATCATGGTCGCGGTTATTGATGATTGAGGATAGTGATGACAATGATGCTAATGTAATGATAATAATAATGATGGTGAGCTGACGTTGATTGATGGTGATATTGATACAGATGATAATGAGATGATGCCGGATAAGATGATTCATGATATTGACTACGATTATTAATAATAATTAAAGATGGTGATGTATGACATATGCTAATAATTAATGAAGATTAATTAATGATTAATGTCGATAACGATGGTGAATGTTGTGTGGTGCAGATATTAACAAATCTTCAAGCACGTTTAACCTTGACTCTATCCCAGTTATGGATCGTGCCTAAAGAAAGATCCAAATTCCAACCCAAAGCCAGCTACCCTAGTCCAGTGTACAAGACCAGTGCTCGACGAGGAACTCTCTCCACAACAGGACACTCGACAAACTTCGTCATGTTTGTTGAATTACCCTCCGACAAGCCTGTGGCACACTGGGTCAACAGGGGTGTGGCTCTCCTCTGCCAACTAGATGATTAACAATCCTCCAATTTTTCTAACCCTAAAGACAATTTTTGTTTGGATTTCATCAGTAGTTTACTAACGAGATTTTTTCTAACAAATTAACGTAAAATACAACTGTTGAACAGTTTCATTTGCGCTGAAAAATTTAGTGTGAAATGATGACCATCGTTTTGTGAATGGTCAAAATTATTTATATTATTGAATATTGTTTTGTTGGTTTGGGATTACTTCTGTAACCTATAAAATACTTTACACCCAACAAACCATATAAATTATGTAAAATGCAGATCATACTGATATTTATTCCTACTAATAAGTTAATGTTTGAGTATTGTAACCCTGTGTGTATAGCGTTAAACGCTTGCTTCATGAATATCGCATGGTTTTTTTTATAAACTTGTATAGTGTGAGGGCTCTTGGTCCTAATGAATTAAGCAACGTTATTAAACTTGCTCTTTTTTATTATGCTTGAGGCTATTGATATTGAAAGTATGATTTTACCATTGATGACAAAACCTTTATACCCCCTCCCCCCCCCAAAAAAAATTAGTACTCGTATCGCAATTCAACGGAAATTCCAATACGAGTAATAAAAGGGACGCAGGGACGACCGTACGCAAATTTGATGCCCTTGCCCATGAAATCCTCCAGAAAATATTAGTCTTCGTCAAAGCCGTCAACTGCGCTTTGTATAGGAAATCGCACGATCTCGAGTGCAATTAAAGAACTTTCATAACATTACGAGTGTCTATTAATTCCAAATTGTACGAGAAGRTCGTGCGATTTTTTGTTTATAATTCACTCAACAAAATTTCAGTAAAAAATGCGAAGCGACCGATTTTCAGTCCATCGCGCAACTGAAATGCATAAAAAATATTAGTTCTTACGGCTTTAAAATTTTATTTATGTTTTTTAAGTACAAAATGACAGAAAATAATTGTTTTGACATTGTTTTGGCCGTGTTGCCATAGCGACTTAATTCGGTACTCCTCTCGACCAATCAGAGTCGAGTAATTTTGTTGTGTATTCTAAAGAAATAAATTTGGGGTTCCTGGTCTCATACAGATGGGTTACCTGTGCTTTACACCGCTGTACGTTAGGTTTGCAGTAAACAAATGTAAAAACAGATTTTGGAGTTGGATATATTCGGGGCTTCTAAAATACTTAAAAATCTCCATTAATTCGCATGGAGGAATCTTTTTGAACGATGTATTGTGCCTTTAGATCATCTACTTTTCTGCTAAGAGCTTCTCGAGGGATTTCGTCCAAAGGAACTAGATTTGATATACCTCTAAATTGTGGACTTGTTCCTGCCTTGCAAGGCTTCACGAGCGCAAAACATGGCCATTTTTTGACTAACAATTACTCTACAAATCTAAAGAAAATACAAGACTCTAAAGAAATCATCTACAGATACAAATGGATCAAACAACTACGTTTTATATCACGGGTTAAGATTGTACACGTATTTATTGTCGGTGGTTTAACAGGACCAATGTCATACTGGTTCAATCAAGGAATCATATCTGGATCAGTTCTTGTCACTAGTATTTTTGCTGCTACTGCAACTACTGCTGGACTATTTGCTCTCAGTTATTTCTTCCGTAGAGTCATTGGAGAACTGTCTTTTGATCCAATCAAGGAAGAGATCACGATTTCTTCTCTGACATTCTGGGGTAACCGAAGAAACTTAGTTGTTCCCATATCAAACTTCATTCCTTTGAGTGACAGAGATTTTGATCCCAAGAATTTGTTTCACAGGGTTGAATTGTATGGCAATGACTTTGTATATCTTTTGAACTTGCGTCATGGAAGGGTTTACGATAGTGAGAGGTTGCTGCAATTGTTAGGAATTCTCCAAGAAAGGGTCAAAAATGCAGACAGTTATAAACCAGCCTCTGGGCACATTGTTGAAGTTGAGTCAGGGGATACGGTAGGAAGAAGTTGAGAAGACTTTAAAGTAATTTCTGTACAAAACTTGTGGTATGACCATGCTGTGACTGTGACAGCGGTCAGAGGATCGTGATTTGATGAGTGGTAATCTTGCGCAGTGTCATTAGTTCAAAGCTTGTCGGCAATTCTGTACCACAGCACTGGAGTGCGCCACATGGCATGCCAATTTGCAGTCCTAAAAAATCCATGTCAATGCAACCAACAAGTTTGTCTAAACAAAAATGTCTTTTTCATTTATTTATTTTTTACATTTTCCCAAAGATATTATAAATAGAATTATACATGTACATCAGTACTTCCTGATGGTATCAAAATTCTTAAGACTAGGAAGCCAATATATAAACAAAATTGTATTTTTACATTATTATTTTGAAGCATGTGTAGCTCCATAGTAATATCCATACTTCCTCATATGAAATCAGGGCTTTAAATAATGGCCAGTAAACTGACAATGTCTAGTCAAAATTGACACTTTTCTGCCCAAATACTGTACCACATTTTGAGATAGTCACATGGTGATCATTACAATGTGGCTAGATCATGTCTTGCAAAACCTGTCTGGTCATTGAGCAGTCGTTATTCTTAAACCTGAAAATACAGCTGTAACCATCCTTCATACATTTATACATTAATTTACATGCATCTAACTCTTCCCATGGAGGATTTTCCTTTCTATCACAGCCAGTTCTTCAATACATTCATCTCTTCTCTTGCAAATTGAAGCCATGATTTCATCATGTTTGGCAGGATAGTTTACAAGATCTTCCTGTAGATAGATACACAAGTTTTATTATGGTATAGACCCATTGTATGTGACGTCAAAGCAACTTAATTTGGAGGATAAAACAAAAGAATTTCAATCTCCTGAGAATTGGAAACACTGTTATGTCGTCAAAATTGAGCTGAATTTTGACACTCTGCACTAATCAATCACTTGAATCTTGTCAAGGAGTATGTCTTGCCATTGGCTACGCTAAATTTTCAATGTAGCATGTGTAGATATCTCAACTATTCATACACTGTAAATAGCACAACATTTTCTAATATAGACCTATTTGCTTCTGCTTAATGTTTTCCCATTTCAGACCACATGTCATTCTCTTGAGAACAAACTTCTTTGTTTGAGTTGTATCCATATTAATGTGTCTTCTCATGCACAACTGTTCATTCTATGTGAATGAGGTGAAGCGTAAGCAAAGTTTCACTCAAACCTGAAGAGTAGCAGCCACAGGGGTGACACATCGTTCATCATCAGGGCTGTTAAAAAAAAGACAAAGTCTTCAATTATACTTCAATGTAATTTTTAGAATATACTTCATGGGTTGCCTAACTGATAGAACAGAGATCTCAGAACATTTGTTATCAACAGAGAGAAGAACCGTCAACAAAAAATAGTTATATTATACTCACAAAGTATAACCTTCAAGTGTAGATTTCACCATTTCTTGGAGATGATTGATGTCATGCTGGTAACGAACAACGATTGATGATCCATATGGGTTGCCAATTCCTGGAAAAGATGAGAAGAACCATTTTGAGACCAACTCAAAAAACTTCTTAAAAATTGCATTGAGACTGAAAAGGACATCCACAGATAAGGACTCACATGTTTTCATACTTATCAAGTGAAAGTTTTTTTCCAAGAATGATTTCTTACCTTGAAGCAATCTTTCCAAGTCTCGTATCTCTTGTCTTATTATTTCTTCTGTTCTTTTGCCTCGGTAGATACTGCAACCAAAAAAAATGTCACTTGCAAACACCAATGGTAAAGCCTTTACCATGCCAAAAGAATATAAATAGTGATTGACAATGATACTGATGGAGATCACAGAAGGGGTTATAAGGCTGCAATCATGATGTATGGCAGAGGGGAGGCAGGTGAAATTAAGGGGGGTCGGGAAAATTTTGGTAGGAAAAAGGGGTTGGATGGGCAAATATTTATCAGAAAAAAGGGGGGATGCACAATTTTTGGAAGAAGCTAAGCCTTGCTTAGGGGGGATCATATTTTTTTGCATGACTTTGGGGGGGGGGGGKGTTAAGAATTATTCTGGACATTTCAAATTTTCACCTGCCCCCCCTCTGCCATACATTATGAATGCAGCCTAATTTGTAAGCTTGACTGGAGTTGCCGAAGTATGAAATTATGGGTAGTGTGGTACTTACTCATGGATCAGTTCGCCATCTTTGTTGTACATTCTCAGGTGTTTTGGCCTCACTGTTTCATCATCTCCACTGCTGAAATTAAAATTAAGAATCCATAATCTTGATAATTTTTTAACTTCAATCTACCATTCACAGTTGAATGACAGCTCATTCATAAGCTCCCATTAAATAAATAATATTGTCCTATGAAGCACTAAAGTCTGAAACATTATAATACAGTAACAAAATCATATACACAGACTGTGTTTAAGTTTCAATTGTCCATTTCACAGTTGCCTGCTCCATCTTCAAAGATAGCCATGCCTTTGCATCAAAGTGAGACAAACGGTGAGCTTGCAATGATAGAGACATGTGAGACACATCCAAGGTGTTAAAAAAAGGTCTTTATCATTCCAAGCTCATCGATCGTCTCGCTTCAATGCAAAGGCACAACTACCTTTCAAGATGGTACAGGGAACTGTGAAATGGACTTTTCAGTGTTAAATAAATAATGCCTGAGACTGGACTTTGAATTTTGTTTTAATCCAGCTGCAGAATCCTAAGAACAATTTTCAAAATATTACCGTGTTGTAATGATTAATGGAAACAGTGTCTTAAATATTTATGACTGGAAAAAAAAAAAAATTCATTGTATTACTTTCAATTCTTACCTGGCTGAACTTCAGTCTAGGCTTTGGTGGTTTATATATCTGTGTCATAGCAAAAAATAATCCACATTGCAATGATTTACAAATACAGTAATTTATGAAGTGAGGTGTATGGGGCTCATCAGCATCGCTCATCATCAATCATGTCATCAGCATCTACTTCTCTCACACCATCACTAATCAGTGTCACCCTCATCAATCATTGTCATCATCAATCATTGTATCATAATCACCACGATCATCAATTATCAATAATCATCCTCGGCAATACATCTGCATAATACTCCCACTATCAAGAGTCATCATCACCAATCATTGTTATCATGATCACCAATTTTGATCATCATCAATATCTGCATCACTTCCATCATTGTTCATTATCATCAGTCATTGTCATCATCACCAATCATTGTCATTATCACTAATCATTTGCATTATTACTACTGTATCATGAATTATCATAATCATCATCTTCAATCATCATCATGCAGGCAATCTCTTTAGGATATAGATCTTGCCATCTGGTAAATATATTTTGACAGCAGTATTTGGTTTTAGTTTAATGTTTACCTGTATTTGTGGTACTGGTGTGTAGGACAGCTCTTCATCAGGTTCCTGTACCACAGGTACACAAGGAAGATCTTGCTCATTCATTGACTGTAGGCATGGAAGGAATACAAAACTAGATTCCGGCGAATATCCTTGAGCCCTGGTTAACAAAATAAGTGACAAAGATAAATAAATCTTAATAAGTTTTCCTATTTCATATGACATGTAATTGTTTCTTGGAAATAAAATTCCTTATTTTTTTGTCACACTGTGTCTTCTCTATGGTAACTGTAAAGAAACAAATAATACTCAAGAAAATGATGCCAGAGCTGATACAGGAAATGTAATATTGACTGACCAGTCAGGAGGAACTTTTTCTGTCAACCATTCTGACAATGCAGATAAACCCTCTGGTAGATTCCTTGGAATAAGAAATTAAATTAACTCTTATGATTTAGAAGTCATTTCTTCTTGAATTAAAAACAGGAAAATATCTTAAATTTAAATAATATGCATACCAGTACTAACCTGCTTTGATAAATGCTTGGAATTTTCTTCTTTTCATTTTTCGTTTCTTCCTCTTCCCTTTTAATTTTCACTCCCACTTCCTCAGGTTGTTGTGTGTCTAGAAATCCTGTCGTGTCCAACTTACTGAGAGAGGATTCGCGGGTGAAAGGTCTCCAAGGTGGCCGAGGTGGGACCGCTATTGCTGTTGTATTCTTAACATCATGTTCAGTACTTAACCTTGCCTTGGCGCTTGACGGTCTTGCTCTCTTTTCTTTCGGTATTATGGGGGGTCCTCTGGGTGTGGCATGGTATGCTCTACGCTGCGCAGCTGATGGAGGTCTCTTTACAACAACTGAGTTAGAAAAATGACTGTTATTGTGCAGATACTTCAACTGGGACCACTATGGGGACACACATTTACCAATCATATTGCAACATTTAGTTCAATATTCTTATCAACATATCAACATAATAAGAGCGTGATAACGTGATAATCTGATTGGCTAGCACTGTTATCAGTTCAATTTTTGTCTAGTTTACCGTTATCTGATTGGTCAGTTTTATTCAAGAGGTCCCGGTTAGTGTGTCCCCACATTAAAATGCATCGATAAAAACTATGCTCAAAAATACAGGGAGGGGACGACTTCCAAATTATAAAATACTGCTGATTGATATTTTTCACAACTACTATATATACAAACTCTTTTCAACTACTGTAACTTGAGGACAACTCACTCTATACAAGCTTATTTTTCATACTTCGGGGCATAGTCAATTAACTATGTTCGGGGCTAAACATTTTCTCACAAAAAGGGTGACAAATCCAGCTATACAATTCATAGTTACTAGGSCAACGGTCTGATGCTTGGCACACAGTACTTTTTCGTTATGAAAAAGCCATTACTGACCTCTAGATTCAATTAAACCTCGAGCCATGTCTAAGACCTCTTCATTTAAGCCAGCCATTTACAAGAAGCTCGTAAACCCAAGGGTGTTTGAGTTTCGGATCGGATCAGAAACTGTTTGACGTTGCCGCCATCTTGTCCAACAGTGGTCAGTAACTCTTCATTTAAATTTCTCTACCAAATATTTTTCTCTTCATTTACCTTGCCTTAAATAAAACTCGTTCAACTTCAGATACCTCAAAAATTCGTAGTTTAACTTTCTTAGGGAGAAAAAAAGCTAGCTATAGACAGCCATTGGAAACTGATGTATAGTCATTTGGGCTTCCTGTGTATTGAACCAAAACAATCCCAGCCCCTCCCCTGGTGGTGTTATTGTAAATATCCCAGTATGCCTTGCGGTGGTGAAGTCAAGTCAGGCGTTGGCGAGAAGTGGCAAAAGTTTTTTGAAGTTCAAAATTTTCTCGAAATTTCAACGCATCTGGTAAAATGCAGGCCATTAAATGTGTCGTTGTTGGTGATGGGTGAGTTACAGCACTATCTGAACTACAGCGTAGGGGTATTTTTGATGAAAAATGTTGATGCTTTGAGGGTTTTTTGGTTGTCGAATGTTAATGCACGTGTAGTGTGTGTGTACGTCCCTAGAAGAATTTTTCACTACATTTTGCCTTATGTTCGCATCTATCGTATTTTACCTTTAAGATTTTTATTTTTCCTATATATCCTGATTCTAGCTATATATATTATGCTATGTATCGAGAATTAACGTAAAGTAAGGCACAGAATTCCCAAGAATGAAGCGACAAAATTCCAGTGTTTTGCTTCAACGTTGTCTTAGCTCATAAAGTGACTTTCAGTTTTCGACCATGTTTTCCTTTGTTCGTTTTCTTCCTTGCTAACTGTTCACCGATAAAATATAACTGAGGCTAAGACACTTTGATTCTGGACTATTAAATGGTTGAAACAACTTTAATTTACACCGTTGTAACGAGAAAAATGATAACGAAGCCAAAATGCGATTTTAAGTGACTTTCACTGTTCACTTCGCTTATTGTACATGTAAAGGAAAAATCTTTGATTTGATAAGAATAAATAAATAAATGAAATTCGCATTTTTATTTCTTTCTACAAGAATATACATAATTTTTTGTCACTCAAGAATTCGGATCGCGATTGCGGAAAAAATATATACAAGGACTCAATATATTATATTGATAAAGTCACGCATATGTAGAATATAAATACTAATGTTGATTCCAAAATAATGCAACATTAATTTGTTATCCTTTTGATTATGTTTTGGCGAATATTTAATGTTATTGCCATTGTTATAGCAGGAAATAAGGATTTCTTGATACTTGTAGTTTGTACTTGAAATATTCAACAACCAAATTCCCTCCTGCCTTTCCTCCAATGGACGTTGTACATACACTGTAGATATATCAACAAATATTCAAATGCACTATGGATGATATGACTACAATAAGCAAGAGGTCACAGAAATATGAAATTTTCCCAAATTCTGTCTGCACGTTTTTCTACATACACTGTAGATATATCAACAAATTTTCAAATTAACAAATCGCACATAGATTTCCATTGTCTGTCCTCTTATTGATCATAGATGACGTCTTAAAATGTTCAAAACTAAAGTGGAACCACGAGCGCAGCGAGTGGTTTCACTGTAAAGTTTTGAACATTTTAAGACGTCATCTATGATCAATAAGAGGACAG
>NW_022261512.1:13669-66614 GCF_009602425.1 Actinia tenebrosa | reverse complement strand
AAAAAAAAAAAAAAAGAACACAGCAATCCCAATTTCTGTGATTTAGTTCTGATAATTCTAAAATTTTTAGTACCTTTCAGAATATCACACTTTCTGATAATTAATGTCCATCAAATAATCTAATAATATTGTTAATCTTTGGCATGGCATACTATATCTTCAGTAGTGTCAGCCACCTCTATAGGGTGGTCTTAAGACTGGTTTAGACAGTACGATTTTCACCTACAACTATCGTATACATCACACTCGCGTCTGTTGCAGGCAAGTTGTAGGCTTGATTTACACGCTATGACTACAGTCGTAGGATGGCGCCAGCGTGTTGTATACGATAGTTGTAGGCGAACATCGTACCATCTAAACCGGCCTTTAGCGTGTATTTATTGTTAAATTATTTTGGGGGGGACAAACCGTCACTGTTTTAATGTGGTATGGTGTTTTTGCACTCAAGGTTTTTCTTGGAGGTATAGATTTTGTTGTGAGTTCAGGATATTTTCCTCTTAAATTATGCAAGAGGAGGAAATCCTTCATAGAAAATTAACTGTAAGTGAATGAAAATATGCTAGCTGAACTCTTAAATGGCTTCTATGTTGAAGCATAATATTGTGATTGGATGGTTTGAGTCTTGGTGGGTTTTGATTGGCTCAGACAGAAAACCATTTGAGAGTCGCGATACAGCACATTTTTCATTCACCACAAACATGCCGAGCAACACTATAGAATTATCCTCTTCATCCTGTTTGATAAATGTACACTTCCATTGTTATGCCTCATTCTATGAAGAGTTCTGACAACTGAATAACCAGGGTAATCTATAATTATTCCTTGTTCTAGTATCACACGTCATATTTTAAAGTAGAAGGCCAGTTACAGAGCTCCCATCTTTATTCTCATACTGGCTGGCCAGTTAAAGATGAAGCTGGAATAGATGGGAGTTCTTAAGCATTTCTATTCTTCTCCCAGTATATTTCTTAAGCTTTGATGTTCATGAATGGACTAAGCTAAGAAAATGTTGTGTGCTATTACATGTAAGATTTTYATAAAACTCAATTTAACAAAATGAAATTCCTCTTTCTGAGCAAGATTGGTAAAAATCAAAACTCAAAATGAATATACTTATTTGGCTTCCCTTCCTCTTTCAAAGCATGTGTCATTCTCTTGAGAAACTTTTTTTTTTCCACAAAGCTTAAGAAGTTGTGTTATTATGGATGACTGAAACGACAAATGACACATGGGTAAAGTGGAACAACATGGCCAAGCTGAAAAACGTCATTTCCTGTTGCAGTTTCAAAATGCTGAAAGACAAAATTCTTCCATCACCCCTCACCCCCAGAGTTAATTTTGGCACCTATTTATCTATCTCTGCAATTTAGAAAGAGGAAATCGAATTTTGGTCTTGGTATAGCCTGGTTAAAGTTAAAACCTTATTTTCCCTTCCAATGCGACTTTCATGTATTCAAGGTCAGAAACCAAAATTTTTGTGTAGTATCCTAACAAACTCTCCTAAGTTATTGTATTAAGAAGATGCTTTGGTATCGTTAGAAGAAGCATTAAAACAATGATATCTATGTGGTTTTAACTTATATTATTATCATAATGTATTCTCCTATGCAGCCGCTAAGGTTGAGGGGGAAATGGGTCGAGTTGGCTTTGCAGTGCATTTTGGGGCTGTTTTAGGGGACGAAATATTGCCATCTTGGACACGGTGTACAGTAATAGGACGTTTGCATGATGGCGTCATTTGACTCCCACTACCATAATGCTTCACGAATTTTCTTTTTTTTTTCTTTTTTTCTTTAAATTTGTATTCCCTCATGGCAATATTGAGACAATTGGTGCTATTAACTGAACCTAGACATGGATGATTATTGTGGTCACGCATTGCTTTCTCCTCGTAGTAGCTATTTGACGTAGCTGGTGTTGCGTCACGCCACTAATAGCGTCTCAGTGTGTGTTTTCTTGTTCTACTGGAAGCTGTAAGGCCTGGTCTAAATCAGCACTCCGGAGGGTTGAATGAATGGGTATGATAAGAAGTACTTCACTGTTGTTCTATATTGTAAAGGCTGAGTTAATGGTGATATGTCCACAAAAAGCCCTATGGAACGTTGGCGCTCGCAATTCCTCATTCTATGCGACAAAAGTCCGACGAGAATCAAAATAGGCACAATGATGGATGACATGCCGTTTCGGTTATGCCATCCAACATGGCGCCCATGCATAATCTTTCCTGATATTCACCAAAGGGATGCCATGTCTTTTAGTGGTGCAGAACAGAGGACGTATTCCTTAGATTAAAAATGTAACCATCAACAAACCTGAAAGAAATCTCCAAAAATTCAAAGGCCTATTATGAACACGTTATATTAGAGATTTTAATTTGTTGTACAAGTCCTTCCTTGACCCGCTAAAAACAATTATAAGGAAATGTATGGCCAGAAAACATCTTTTTTGACCATCCGCCCCCACCCTCCAACCCCCGCTTCAATATTTACTGCAAAACAAGATTTTCTTGACCGTATTCGATAGTGCTTCGATTTTGGATAAGTGAAATAAAGGTACAAAAGAGGGAATTTGGATTTTTCACTGACCACCTTGCAAGGCTCACTGTGCAAAATCCAACAAGAAAGATGGCAGACAAGGGGATAGGAGCTTCACCAAACCAAGACTTAATCCTCTTTCGTTTCGCTGGTTATCAGCAAACTATTTATCTAAAATGGCATCATAGACGACCAAAGTGTTTGAAACTTTTTAATTTAACTCTTTGACTGATGTACAGCCTGAGGGCTATGTCAAGTGCAAATAATTTTTATCCTAAGTTGAGAAAATCAGCTAGTGTTTAGAGAAGAAACGGTAAAATACAGTCATTTTAAATACAGTCATTTGACTGACATTTTTTGTATGCCATCCAATAGCTATACATCATATGACACTTAAGCCTTTGATCATCTGTCAACCAGAGATCGCGTTTGGCTGGTGACACACAAAGGACCTTGTGAAGAGCTTTTGTGACAATGATTGGCATATTAACACCTCAATGGTTTTGTTAGCAAACACGATGAAGTATCGCTATATTTGTTTTTTCTTCTGCAGAATTCTCGATACTGATTGGCTGAGCTTGGCATTCTTGGCGTGCTTTCATGCAAAGGCGTGGTAAACTTTCAAAATGGCTGACAAACTGGAAAATAACTTCAGTCTCAAGCTTGTTCAAGCTTACATCGAGATAGATTCCGACGCAGGACCTCCCCGTGTAGACTTCCATCGAAATCCTTCCAGCCAACCACGTGACCAGGGTACGGGAACTCCTTACAGACACGTGACATCTGCGCAATAACGTCAGCGCTCAAAACGGTATCCCAGAGATAGACATGAGTCAACTCGCCAGCAAAGGACTGCAGAATATCAAAGCCTCCTCCCATGGTGTCTTGGTCCTGTCCGAGCACGATTTTTCCTCCGGCAGCGATATTGGTGTTAAGAGAAATGCTTGCTTTGTTTAAAGTTAGGACTCCGTCAATGAAGACTTGCGCATGCCCAGTCACACTTTCCCACGTGGCAGCCACGTGATGCCATGCGTTATCGTCAAGGCTTCGTACTTGACCATCACTAGAAAAGCAACAATCCACTGATTAAAACCGTGAAAGGAATGTCAAAAGGTGCTGATCAACTTTATGTTGCATTCAGCATGTTGCACGCCGCTTACCAAGCTTGAAATTATTATATTCATATATATACATGTAGTGTGGGAAAATTCCATATTTATCTGAACTTTGGCTTATTGAATCGGACATTCTTTTATAGTACATTTTAGACAAAACCTTCACCAACCTTTTATGAAATAGCTGTATATGAACAATAATGATGTTTGCGCCGAAGCTAGGCCACATTGCATCAGGAGAACCTACATGCACTGAGTCGATGTAATGCATGATTCCGAAAATATATTCTATCTGTACGTGTATTAGGTGTGTTTCATTCGATTTTTATGAATCATTACATCAACTACTTGCTACATAGGATTTCCCACAATGCGTCATGTTCATACTACCGAAAAGCTTTGCCCAATCCCCGTGCAAATATTCAGTGCCCAATTTCGTGCCCAATTTAACCCTCCATGCCACTTGCTTCTGCCAAGAGCTATGGCAGCATACATAGATAGTTAACATGCATGGCCGCAATCTCTAGTTTCAAATGTTKACATAAATAAATGCATGTCTTACAGTTGGTTGTTGTTCACAAGAAATCTCAGAAACCCAGTTTCGTCTATAATGAGCAGAATCGCATTCATCTGAGACGGCACTGCATACGAAAAAGGCGCCAGTATCTTCTCGGTTGTTTTCAACCACAGGGAGACCGTAAAAGCACTCAAGGTTCCAATGGTTGTGTCAATTATTGCATAGTTAGTTGTGTTGCGTGTTGTAGGAAAGATGAGATCGAACGACGATGACATATCTGAAAGAAAAATACGCTTGCTAAGAGTATATATATAATATTATTAACACAGATTGGCTCAGTTGGTTGCGTCCAGTGAGCATCGGACTTTCGTGCGGAATGTTTTGGCTTTAATCCCCGGACGAACTAACACTCAGGTCTAAAAAATAACTGAGGAGAAGGTGCTGTCTTTGTAATAACAACGACGAATGGTTAGACCTTCACTTGACTCGTATTACTCACTTAAAATGGCGGTACGACCTTGCATTGTAGGGACGTAAAAGGATTCTAACCACTAAGGACGTAAAGAAACCCTGACAGTGAACACCCTCAGTGTCTGCGTCTATTAATTATCTACTAATATTAATTATCTATTATCTAATATATTGCGCATTTGATTATTACGCTATGAAGTCAAACTATATGACTAATATATATACTTATATGATTAATTCAATCCAAAGGTTAAATGGGCCGACGTACTGTCAGCTCACTATATCTTACTTCCGCCATTTGTCATATTGCAGTAAATCTCTGCGCTTTCGTTTCTTGCAGGGTCAGTGCGTATCCAGTACCAACCATCTCCGACAGAGTCTTCGTATTCAAGGATTTCTGCACAGGAGTTGGCAGCTAGTGCCTTTGTTTGGCCAAGACCATCTGGAAACGAAGGGGTAACTAATCAATACAATGTTTACTTCTTTGAAGAGAAACCAAGTGTAAGAAATTTGCTAGCTACGATATGTCTTCTGCAAAAATTAATGTGCTACATTCCCCCTAGCAATGTTGGTCTATGAAGTTTTCTAGCATATGAAGACTATTTAGCATGCAAGCTTTTTAAGTAAGAATGAGTGTATGTCAAAGTGATGCTGTCCAAGACCCTCTCGACTCTCGACTTAAGTCACGTACCATTCTTATTGCGCATTTTAACACAATCGTTCCTGTAGCGAGCCTGCGCATATACGTTTCTCTGCCTGGTCAGCACCGAAAATCGTACAGGGAGAAAAGTTGAAAAGGATGAGAACCATGTCAGGCCAAGAATGCAGGCGAACATGAATCCACACCACTAAAAGAATAAAGAATATTAAAATTGTTTCAAATACCTCTGTAACAGCTATGGAAGTACACAGTCACATCCCTAGGGACAAAGTTAGAAGGACGACTTTCCTTTGAATGGTTGTTCAGTTCACAGATCCTCTTGTCCGCGTGGAAGTTGAAACTCCTACATTGTGGTTCTTCTTCTTTGCAGGCCGAGTAGCACTGCAAGGGCTCTGGGGCGGAGAAATCCCTGTACACGTGACCAGTTAGCATGTAGCCAATAGCAGAAGAGGAGTTGCATTTAGCGTTTGTGGCGGCAGCATATAGGATCATGGTAAGCCACTTGATCATGAAAACTTTGACGGTAGAATTCATAATGACGTTGGGTGGGTTCCCTGTGGAATTATTTAATATTTGAGTGTTTGTTTGATGTTTGTTGTTAGACTCAGTAGCCTGGACAGGTGAAAGAATGCAAGCTATAAGACCTTCAAACGTCAACTATTTTTACGTCATTTATTCAACTGAACTGTTAATTATACCTGCTAAGTTTAAAAAAAAAATTCAAGTTAGGAATTCTATAAGGTATACTTTCATAAGTTTTCGCTTCATAACACGCGTTTATATCTGAAACCGCTCAAAAGTTTGAAAAACCGAGAGAATATGAAAATTTTTTGTACTTTGTCTTACGAATACCAGAGATTCCTTTTTTTAGTTAATTTTCTCTTGGAAAAAGTTAATGAAAAATGCGAGTGCGTTTACATTAAAATCATAATCTCTGCCCGCTACAACTAAGCTCAACGATTATTCTATATTTCATTTTCATAAAGTTTGAGGGTTTTTCCGAAAATGTCACGTATTGGTTACTGTGCGGACGTGCCTTGAAATCTTTGATTATACTGAAATCTTTGATGACAATCCTTAGGTAACTCCGCAGAAATTGTGTTTAAAAAATTTTTTTGTTGTCGAAATTTAAAAAAATCCTTTGCAGTGCAGTTTCAGACCATCATTTTTATATGGATGATAAATAACACACTGAATAAAGTTTTCGTAATTACGATTTGTTCAAAAGCTATATGTGGTTTATTCGGGGCATCTTACATTCCGTTATACATCATTCTGAGGAAATTATTCCATTTACTTAACCCTCTTGGTTAGAAGAATCGGAGATATCACGGCATAACTAACTAAGAAGCAAGGGAATTCAATTCAAAAAGACTTTGTAATAGTTATGTGCTATTAAGCATAGTTTGTGATAGTTTCGGTACTTACTTAGTGTCAGTAGTGATCAGTACCGAGCGAGTCCTGACTATATTCTTGTGTGGCGCGTTAGTTTCCTAGCTATATATGTTGGCGTTTTAGAACGTTAACCGCATAGTTAGGACACTAACATCTTATTGCAGAATATGAATTATTGATTATATCATCTATTCAAGGCCGATGTTTTTACGACAACGTTGATCTTGACAATCAAAAACTTTCTTGATCTACTATGGCGTTTTATTCAATCGTGCTATTCTATTGTATTTGGTTCAGTGGTCGCTATAGAAGCAAAGAATGACTGCTAAGGATATGGAACAGTCTTGAACTGAGGTGCCGATTTGGTTTGTAGAACAAAAAAAGCCCTAAAGAGCTTAGAAATATTAATTGAATAATGAAATAGCGCGGTGAGTAGCGAATTCAAATATTGGTGAAGAGTTAGGTAGGACAAGAAAGAAAGTACTGAGAATTGAAAGAAAGAATGAGAGGAAGTTAAGAAAGGAAGGAAGGAAGAAAGGAAAGGAGAAAAGAGTTAGAAAGAAGTAATACAGCGAGCTGTTTTAAACCTCATACAGATCTCACGCGAATATTGTATATTACTTTTAAAATGTATAGATTAATGCTTTCTTTTTAAGAGCAAAAATTTTAACATTATATCATTAAATGTAATTTGGCCGAGATATTTCAAAGTCAACCTTATGCAAATCAGGAAGAATTCTGTATCAGGGTTTACATATGACTTTACTGTAGTGATTTTGTATTGTTCTAAGGTGGCATTAATTATTCATGCATTTTTCAAAGTAAGAAAAAGAAGGTAAGAAAGAAATAAGAAGGAATGTGGGAAAGAAAGCTAAAAAGAAAGGAAGAATGAATGAACGATTGGAAAGAAAGAATGAATGAATGATTGGAAAGAAAGAAAGAAAGAAAGAAAAAAAGAAAGAAAGAAAGAAGGAAAGAAAGAAAGAAAGAAAAAAGAAGACGAAGAAGAAAAGGAAAATAACGAGGAGCCTGGTGACAAGCTTCCTCTAGGTCCCAGTTTCTCCAAAATACTCAGTCAGAACCCAAACGAGGCTTTACATTCAAAATGGCGAGTCCTCGTCGTCCACAGTTTTTGGCTTGTTTTAATGTTTGACTCCAAGTAACTGGGAATACTCCTCCTTTTTCAAATTAGAAATAATGGGGAACGCACCATCTGGTGCTATGAATGATAACGATGACGATGATGCCGATTTTTTGGAGGTAAGTCTTGTTCTCAGCTCGCAATTCTGCAACTGAAGCCAATCAAGAGGTGGCTCTTGATCGCTATTTAAAAAATTTATAATTCAATATCTTTTCTTTTCTTGCAACAGTTTAATAACTACTCTATTCTATACTTTTTATCAAAAATCTAAGCCTTTAGTCTTCGAATTTTTTCTGTGGACAACGAAACTAGAGTATTTAATATTTATGACTGGTAAAAAGTAAGCTGATTTTTACATTTTCGTCATATGATGCATAAGCTCAGTAGACTTTAGATTGGTCTTTTTATTAAATTATTTTAAACCAGTTATTAACATATATGTTTTAAGCCAAGATGTTGGTTTGTATTGGCTCTCTAAAACTACAAAATTGTCCAATTGTCTTACTATTCTCATGAGGAATACAAATTTAAATAAGAAAGAAAATTTGCAAAGCTCCTTTGTAGTGGGAGTCAAATGATGCCATCATGCAAATGTTCTATTGAATATCATTTCCATCATAATCTTTAATATTTTGTTATAACAAAATTTAAGGGAAATTATTAATTCATTCCCATCTCTCAACAGGAGGGAAAGGCTTCATTTTCACCTGGTTAGTAAATGGTTTGAAGTTGAAATAGAGCATGTACAAATTTAAAATCATTGTTGTATGTAATGTATTGTTAATGCCTGTTGTGGATCCCTTTATTAGATTCATTTGAAGGAGGGCTGGACATTAGTGTTCTTTTTGATCATGCATTATTAAGAGAAGCTGCTGGGAAAATCAAGTGAGTAACTGATAAAAATATTTCTTAATTGAATATGATGATGATGATGATGAGAACAATGACGGTAGTGATAATAATGACCTATGCAATGATGGCAGTGATGATGATGATGATGATGAGAACAATGATGGTAGTGATAATAATGACCTATGCAATNGGTAGTGATAATAATGACCTATGCAATGATGGCAGTGATGATGATGATGATGATGAGAACAATGATGGTAGTGATAATAATGACCTATGCAATTGTAACCAAGTTGAAAACTGGTTGATAACATACTGGTTGAAGATTTATTCGAGTTTGTTGCGTTAYGTTTGTACTAGCCATATTTGGAATGATGATGTAAGTGATCACGCAACAGTATTCGTAATTTGAAAAATAAATCAGTTCTGTTCCAGATTTTGTGCTGTTTAGTTGTGTTTTTGTTTAGTCCAAGTTTTAGTTTTAGTTTCACTTATTTTCCTGCGACCTATCTTGGAAAAGACCTGCAATGAGTTTCATCATCTTTGCCGTTCAACATCCACTTGGTCACACAATGATGGCAGTGATGATGATGATGATGATGAGAACAATGACGGTAGTGATAATAATGACCTATGCAATGATGGCAGTGATGATGATGATGATGATGACAACCATGATGGTATTGATGATGATGATGCTCGTATTAATGATGATGATGGTATTGATGATGATGATGATGGTAATGACGAAAGGTAATGATGACGATGATGATGGTATTGATGATGATGTTGGTGACAAATGATGGTAGTGATGGTGATAATTATAAGATTAACTGATTGTATTTCTGTTGGTTTTAGGGAAGAGGCCAATGAGGGTTTACTTCAGCAACACGTCAGTACTATCGTCAGATGGCTGGAGGAGAGAAGAGGACGCCATGATGTATGTTTATTACCACAGTTCCTAACTAAAGCAGTTTAATTTTCTTTCATCTCATTGCACTACTTAATGAGGGTTTTTGGATTATTAAATCTGGGCTGGTAAATTACTCTGCTGGGATACTTGATTTATAGACTTTCTAGCTTGTTGCCTAGTATCTAGTGAAACAGTTAGTGTGTAGCGATGTGGCAGTGCTATATTTGATAGTGCAACATTGAAACACTCCAATATTGCATGATTATTAGATTATTGGAAAAATTTAAAATGAATTAATTAAAAATCTTATTTTATATTTTCAAGGAGTACATCAGCTTGTCCCAGTTTACCGACATGTTGGTGGGCAGGGGAGCAAACAGAGAAGAATGTGTAGAAGTAAGTATTTGGGTTCCCTGTGGTATCATTTAGACAGTAAGTCTAGTAGTATAACTAGTTGTTGCAATGTGCAAGTGGAATGCTGTGAGTGCCATACAATGATGTAAAAGGGATGTATACCAATGTTAATAAGATATAAGTTACATTGCTGTTAAGCTGTTTCAATTTTTTAATATTAAAAAAAATTAATATGATTTTATTGCAGCTTTTTAATCAATTTGATGCCGAGGGCAATGGGCATGTTGTGGTAGAATATTTTCTGGAGGTAAGTTTTACCTTGTCACTATATATAATGTACCCATTTACTGAGTAGTGGATTGTTAAGTGCCATTATGAATCCGTATTCTGAATGGCTATGTCACTGTAGTATATTATTAGTGGCAGCTCATTCATAGAGAGTACCATTACATATCCTCATTCTGAATGGCTATGTCACTGTAGTATATTATTAGTGGCAGTTCATTCATAGAGACTACCATTACATATCCTCATTCTGAATGGCTATGTCACTGTAGTATATTATTAGTGGCAGCTCATTCATAGAGAGTTTGAACACTTATATATTGGCTTCTTCCAGACATTACAAGGGTTGCCAGGGGGGGCAGTGAGTGCCAAAGGTGACCTAAGAACATCAACCAAGTCATTACAATCCTGTTCGCTTACTCCAGGTTTGTGTACAATATTTATATGTACTTTATTTTTTTATGCTGCAGAGTCAGTATTTAGAGTACTTGCAAGAGTGTTCCTTTTTTGTAAGGGCTTTATTCCCTTAAGTATTTCTGAGATTATGATGGTGATGAGATGGTGATTATGATGATACAATGATGAGGTGCTGATAATGTTGATGGTGAAGATGATGATGGTAATGATGATAGCGATGTCAGATGATGTTGATGATATGTTGATGTTGTTGATGGTGATGATTATGATGTCGATGGTGATGATGATGATGATGATTGGTGATGATGATGATGATGGCAATGATGATGATGATGTCAGATAATGTTGATGATGATATGAGGTTGTTGTTGTTGATGATGATGATGATGATGAGAGTGATATCCCCACTTTCCACTTGTGATTTAAAAGAAAATTCTTGGCTCAATAATTTTTTCTTGACTAGGTTTTGTTGACGCTTTTGCTGAGAACTCTGAAACAGTTTTGAACCATGGACAGAAGCTCTTGAAGGTATCTTGAGTTATCAAATGTTATTGCAGCCATTGCTTTGTCAATAAGAGATTTTGGCACAAAACACAGACCCAAGTTCTTGACAATTATTTTGATTGCTTGCCGAAACCAAGCTAGTTCTTTAGTCATTTAAGTAGTATTAAGTATTAAGTAGTTTGTAAAGTGAGAAGACTTCTCACTTAGTAATGTTTCAAATACTAGTTGCTGTATTCTATTGGGGTTTCAAACCCCTATAGAATACAGTGATGAGTATTTGACACGACATCTTATACTCTTTTTGTTATGTTTGTTTTTATTTCAAAGTTCTAGTACTTGGAAATATTTCAAAGTCCGAGTAGTAGTACTAGAACTTTGAAATGGGTGCGGTCGTATTTGATGGGGGTTTCAAACTACTGCACGTGGTACAAATAAGAAACCCTGGTTGGTCGATGAGCTCATGAATAATTAATGAGTATAAGATTAAAGATTTAATTTTGCAAATTTTATCAACTTTGTAGCAACTTGTTCTGTTTTGTGACCTTGAACAAACTTAATTGTCAAAAACAATGTCAATTTTCTATAGTCAAAAACAATAAAACCCTATATTTCAATATGTCTGTATCACCTGAAAGCCTTGATAGTACTATCTGTAAATTTTTTTTTTTTAGTTTCTAATGAGAAATAGGTCCCAAAGTACATCCCTACCCATCCCTGCTTTGGATGGATTTTGTAACACTTCTGAAATGAGGCTTAAAGTTCTTCAAGCACATATTGAAGCATTCAAAGAAAAAGGTAAAGAAATGTGTTACTCATGAAAGACATATCATCAGTTTACCACTGTTTTATTGCTACTCAATGATTGAGACAAAGGTTAATGCGACAGGTTTGATGGCAACAGACCAATGTCAATCAAGTAAAGACTTCCCATCTTTCTTAAGTACTCTAATGATTATTTTTTGATTGATGGTAGTCTACTGCTCGATAACTTGTTGCATGAGTTCATGTCAATCAGCATCTTACAAATGGTAATGTTATGATACTGTAATCATGAACCACAGGTATTTTAGATGAGTTGCCTTTTAATTTCCTTATGTCACTATGATGTCACATCAAAACAATCTATTGTTTAAATGCAAAGGATCATGGTTGTCGAAGGGGGTCAAATCAACGCAAATTCACCGAAAATTGTTCTAAAACCTGTATCAATCCACCAAGAGAAGTAGAATAGCCAGCAAACTTACAGAATATTTTTAGTACATATTAACACGTACATGTATTATATCTGAAAACTAGGCCATTTTACAGTAGATTAAACTGTTTCGCCAGGAGCAAATGTTGTTGAATTTTCTATTGGATTTGGTGATTCTATCCCCCACATAAACAAGCAGTGACGTCATAGTGAAATAGGGCAATTAGTATGGAAACAACTGAAGTTTTTTGTCTGTTCTAAAGCTAGTTTTGTTTTCCAGTAAATCTAAGTAATAGATCACCATCAATAGAGGATGGTGAGATTCTCAAACCTTTGACAAAATGCTACATGGATATAGAAGTGTCATCAAATAAATCAGATGCAATGAGGTGAGTATACTGTATGCCCTACACTACCAGAAATGGCTGTCATAATTACCATCAGCATCATCATCATCATCATCAGCAGCACCATCATCATTATCATTATTGTCATCAGCATCATCAGATTTTCAGTATCAGTACAAGCATCAGTCATCATCAGTATCATCAATATTAAGTATCATCAGCATCACTAACAGCACCATAATCATCGTCTTCCATATCATTATAATTAGCAGCAGCAGCAACGACATGACACTACACTACGGGAAATGGGTTTTATCATCATCATCAGCATCATCATCATTGTCATCATCATCACCAGATTTTCAATCAGCACCAGCACCAGCATAATCATTATCATTCATATCATTGCAGCAGCAACATCAGCATCAACTTCATCATTATGATCATCATTAAGTAGCTATCAGCAGCAACAACATTACAGTGTATAATCATGATATCATCTGGATTGTCTTCATTCTAGAGTTGTCAATAATGATTCCAATAGCTATTGGCAGTCTGATGGTCCAGCCAGATCACACTGGGTTAGGTACGTTGACTACGTAATAAACATCAAATTCCCACCAACACGGCTAACCCTTTTCTGGGTTCTCTGGTCTATGATAAACCTACAGTACCTGGGTAGTGGTTCAGTTCTACTACCCCCTCCCCCTAGTTAGGGGATTTGCTATTGTTTTCATGGTACTATCCTAAAATGCCCCAGGGTAAATCTCCAGCCGCACCAGTTATTTTTTGTTCCAATGTAATATATATTATTTTTGCTTTTCAGGTTAAGGATGCGTCCAAATGTTGTTCTAAAGCAGCTGTCAATCAATGTTGCTTCAGCAGACCAGAGTTACATGCCTCAGCATGTTGTTATCATGGCAGGCAGAGATGAACAACACCTCAGAGAGATAGGAGATGTCAGAATACCAAGGTATTGACAAATCGATCATGATTCATGATAAATCTTACTAGATGTATGGGAATTTTTATTTCACTCCTCAATAACAGTTACCCAGATTTGATTCCCAGACTCAGTGTCATATATATCAGTAAAGTGATAGGGTTGGTTGTTGGCTCTCTTTTGTGCTTCAAGGGTTTTGCTTTATCCATTTTTTCATGGAGAATGACGCCCTCCAGAAACAGGTCCTTTTTGATAAATGATGGACAAAACCAAGTTCATACATCTGCTCAGAGGACGTTTCCCGGAGCAGTTGTGCCCTAAGGCGTGGGATGGGCCGAGAGGGAAAACCTGATGATGATGACACAAGAAAACAAATGTTTGCAATGATATGTTTTATATGCATTTGTCCAACTTTATCCAATCCAGAAAGTCACTTGTCTACTCTCTGTTGATCTTGTTCCCTCTCAAGTCGGCTTGACCCTTGACTCTCTCATCCATCCTTCCAGGTCACATCCTACAAACATTTTACACAATTTTTTAAAACATTCTAAAAACCCCAAAAAATCAATGTCAAAATTTCAATTTGGAATTTAATGAAAAAGGAGCCACAAATTCCCATTCTATTTTATATTTTCCCCCATAATTATTTATTTTGACAATCTTGAATCTCTTCCTTTGCAGCCACATCACTGGGGACTACACCTTAATAGAAAATGTCAAGACACCCTATCCTAGTAAGAAACATAATTATTAATTCAAGGTTCTGTTATCTCGCAGTAAACTATTGGTCTAAGGTTTCTTTCCGTTTAATTCTAGTTATTCAAATCAACATAAGACGTTGCCATAGTGATGGGTGTGATACCAGAGTTCGTGGCCTCAAGGCTATTGGATTCAGGTAAGATACCAATATTGATTTAAAGTGTTCAGTACAGTTAAGTAGAGGGGGTAGGGGGGTAGGTACGCAGGGAAGAGCCACCATGATTATTTTATTATACATAGTGTCTTGGAATAGTTCATGGTATTAAGTCCCTCTCTACCCTGATAACTTGAGTCTTTGCATTTTTCATTTCTTCAGGGTGTTAAGAAGCAAGGGTATGAGTGTAGGAGATGCATCAGCTGTGTGGTACCTCTCAATACTTGGTGCAACAGCACAAGCAGCGTTGCCACTTGCCCCTCACCTACGAGACACCCTTCTTGCTGTCACAAGGTTAGCTTGATATACAGTTAAAAATTTACAGGCTCAGGTTGTCTCAGTAAAGTAAGGAAGCACAAGTGGTGTAGCAGTAATGTGACCTGGGTTCAATTCCGAATAGAGTTGATCAATTTATTGATGATTTCTGGGCTTCGTGGGGTTTTCTCCGTGTTCTCCAATTTTTCTTCCTCCACAAAAATCAACTTCTTCAAATAATTTCAATTGGAATGAAGTGGAAGAAGAGTTTGTCTGTTGTTTTATCTATTTATTTTTTATTTTTATTCTTCAGGTCAGCTTTGAAGCACATGAGACCTCTTTCATTGTCACATAGCTCACCAGAAAGACCTTCATTCATGTCACAAAATGTGATGGATGAAGTTGAGAGCTTTCTACATTCTGTAGTAAGGTAAGGTTTTTCTTTGTCTTTTTAGGAGCACCAAGGGACCATCGTTATTCATGTCTACATAAGGGGGAGCTAGCAAGATTCACAACATATTTCATGATATCATATTGTTCCCCCATCATGTTCTCTCCTATCCAAAATAAAAATCCTTACACCCCACCCCCCCCCCCCCACCCACATTTCCGCGTGTTCTTGTAAAAAATTTCAAAAGACCCCCCATCTATCATAAATGTTTTTGACTCACCCCCCCTACTTTCTCAAAAATGTCAAAAACATACAAAGATTTTTTCCTTTGGATATTTATATGTAGTGAGCTAGCCAGCTAATAAAGAGGGGGGTTGCCAAATAATAATAATATTTTTTGTATGTATTGTATGTTTTTGACTAGCCCCCTATGAGTAAATCTTATGGCAACACCCTTCTCTTTTTATTAGCTCCTTAATAAGACATGGATAATGAACAGTCAGTCCCCAAAAATAAAATAATCTTTTGAGATTGAGGTCATGAAAAGATCCTTTTACATTAGTCACTTGTACATGTACATGGATTTAGATATTCAATACTTTTACTCAACATTTATGATGAATGTTATATTGTAGCTTTGGAGGCAGTATACACCCAGAAAGTTTAAAGATTCTTCTAGAATTCACATTAGCAAGAGGAAGTTTAAAAAGTATTTTAAAAGTTGTGAAACTTTTATATGGTAAGTTTATCAATTTTTGTTCAGTTGACTTTTTTAATGAGGAAACAAGAGAAACTTTCCTTGCTAGCAGAGTCTCTCTTCTCTTTCTCTGCCTTCTTTCAGGTGGGGAGGAAGAAGAATTTGCAGATGTAGAACGTTTCCTTTGATACACCGCCGTCCACAATGGTACACGAACAAAACCAGTTTTAAAATCGGTTTTTAACCGATTACATGTAGTGCGTATGAGCACATGTAACTCACTGTGGCGCCAAACATTGTTTGATAAGAGCAGCTGTCAAAATCATGACAGTGTTACGCCACACATGTGTGACAGAAATAACGTCCTACATCAGCAGAGTCCATCTTTCTCTCTCAACCAAAACAAAAGGAAAATAGGCTCTGCTAGAAGGGAAAAGAGAAGCAAAAAGGACTTAATTGTGAGATTTTGTTGTAAATTCTAATAAATTATAATGATATTGCCAGTGTCATAGCCTATATATATCAGTGATTTAAGTTGATATAAAAAATATTGGGGGATCTAGAGAGAGAAAATGTATATTATTATGACATTGCTATAGAGCTGTTAAGTGTGATGTAATTCGAACAAAAGATTACTTCCGGGTCCAAATTAATAATTACTTCGACAGACATTTTTCTGTTTTTTTCTCTTAATCACAGCAGGATTTTCTGTTCATGTATCTAATTGTTGAAGGTAGAGAATAAGTCTTGAGATTAAGCTGTGGCAAGATTTTAGAGATATTTGGTGTGATTGGACCCAGAAATATTTCACAACTTAAAACCCTATTGTCATAGCCTGATATTTAAGTGCTTTAAGGGACAGGGGGGGGGGATGGGGAACATTGGCAAATTGTCAATGGAGAGAAAGAAAAAAAATGTACATTTTTGAATGCATTCTTCATTTTTGTCTCTTTTTTCATTTCTTTGACATTTTTCTTTCGCATGAAGATGTAGCCTGAGCAGTACCAAATTTGTGAGCTCTGCTTCTTAATACAATATTACATGTGCTGTTAGTATTTCTAAAGAATACTACATGTATATTATTTAACATTTTTCCTCTAGATGTTTGTGATGAGGATTTTAATGCATTAGAAATTATACAATCACTTCAAGAAGTACAGTTCAGTGCTACAAGAATGCATGGTATGTGTGAAATGCCTCTCCAAATATTATAATTATAGTTTAAAGAAAACAATGATTGAATTGTACTAATAGGTCACATGACCCTACCTGACTTAAATGGTGCAGTGGTGTCGAAATAAACAGGTTCAATGAACAAAGTGATCTTGTGGTGCATACCATACAGTAGATCCCTTGCATGTGACGTCAAAGCAGCTCAATCTGGGGGACAAAACAAAAGAATTCCAATCTCCTGAGAATTGGAACCTACTGTTTTGTCCCCCAAATTGAGCTGCATTCCAAACTGCTGCAAGGGGTCTATAAGATTATCAGGGCTGAAGTTTGAGACAAAACCAGGAAACTTTGCCATCTTGTGTCTCCAATTTCAGCTGAACAATCTAATGCACCTTTACCATACTTCATGGTTATTGGAGTGTCAAATCAATTCCTTGGGGGCTGTGGGTGGGGAGCAGAGAGTCTGTTTCTGGGATGGAGAAGAGACATTAACCAACATCTTTGTTTAGGAACTCAATTGAAAATGTCACTTGTTTCTTGTGATGGAGGAGAAAAAGACAAAAATTCCAAACCAGAAAATGTACTGTCAGAAAACTGGACCAGTGAAGGTAAAATATGGTGTTAATGGTGTTTAAGCAATGTTTTGTAACAGATATAAAGGGATTAAGGGTAGCAGTAGCACACTTGCATCTCACCATCTCACCTGGATCTCCAGGTTTATTCCTGGACTTGGTATCACATGAGTAAAGTTTGTTGGCTCTCTCCCTTGATTACAGGGTTTTTTTCCAGCTTCTCTGGTTTTCCATGTTCTTTAAAATATGCTTAATTCCAATTTAAACTACAGCTGTATGAGGAAGCCATGCCTTGACTTAGATCATCCCTGAGGTTTTTCAGTATTCGATCTGTGAGTTAGTAATATCCTGTCTTACAGTAGATCAGCCCAGAGGCTGTTTCAGGGTTTGATTTATGAGTTTGTCATGCCCTGACTTAGATCAGCCCAGAGGTTGTTTCAGGGTTCGATCTGTGAGTTAGCCATGCCCTGACATAGGTCAGCCCAGAGGTTGTTTCAGGGTTTGATCTGTGAGTTAGCCATGCCCTGACTTAGATCAGCCCAGAGGTTGTTTCAGGGTTTGATCTTTGAGTTAGCCATGCCCTGACTTAGATCAGCCCAGGTTGTTTCAGGGTTCTATCTGTGAGTTAGCCATGCCCTTATGTAGATCAGCCCAGGTTGTTTCAGGGTTCTATCTATGAGATAGCCATGCCCTGACTTAGATCAGCCCAGAGGCTGTTACAGGGTTTGATCTGTGACTAAAACCAGTCTATGCATGTAGGTTGTTTCAGTGTTCGATGCTTTTTTGTTTGTTCTTAGCTTATTTGTCAGAAAATGGCAAGAAGCTGGTTAACATGACTTTCTCCTGTGCATCATCGAATCCCATCAAACTGACCAAGCTGGTTTTAAAGGTAAAATAACTAATACATATAATATAATACAGTATATGAAAATGATAATGTGCTTCTTTCCATAGGCCTTGATTTCCATAAACATGATGCATTGTAGTCTAGCTTTTGTAAAAACAACACTATATAAGGCATAATGAACAAGGATGACATTGGTATCCAAGCTAGACCACAATGCATCAGGTTTGCTATATGGGAAAAGTTTCATGTGAAAGTCCAGGAGTGGGCAAGGTTTGGAAAAGAGAATTACACATTAAGAACTGTTACCTTCAGTTGGTAGATTTTGATACCAGTTGATGTTCCCCATGGCAAACTTATGTGTTATTTATATGATATAATGGTAATATGTTTTTCCTACTTGCAGGTTTATAAAGGAGCAATTGGACCAAAAGCTGGCATTGTTTTTGTACTTAATGACTTTAAAAGGTCTGAAAACTTAAGCTCCACTTGATTTCATAAAATATTAATTTTTTGCCCTATTCTTCCTTCCCTGGGCCCAGTTGTATAAAGCTATCTTAAGATTAGAACACCCATAGGATTTGGTTTAGTATAATGGTTTAATGTTTTGGAACAATACTTACAGGTCCTCTTATCTAAAGACAGTATTATGTAACCCTTCCCTTGCTTTCCCCTTCACCTCTTCTTTCCCTCACCCTTCACAACTTAATGTAAAACTCCTTTGATCATTATATCCATATAGAAAGAGCGCTATATAAATCTTATAAATCATCAACACCCTTCAGATATGATATGACACACACACAGCTTAAACCTCCCTCTCCCCATGACTTTTCTGCCTTTACTCCTCTGACACCTCCCTCACATGACACACCCACCTTAATGTCCCACACCCCTGACCTCCTTAACTTCCTGACACTTATAATATAACACACGCACAGCTGAAACCTCCCTTCTCCCTCCTCCCTCTCCCCATGACTTTCCTGCCTTTACTCCTCTGACACCTCCCTGGCATGACACAACCACCTTAATGTCCCACGCCCCTGACCTCCTTAACTTCCTAACACTTATAATATGACACATTTTTCCCTGTTTTTCCTGAATGAGAGTTAATGACCTTCATGCTGTTGCCATCAGCTGGCCTCCATTCTTTAATAAAATACTAGCCCATAAATAAGCCATATGATTATAATTATGATTATCATTTTTCTAATTCAGGGATGAAAAAGACAAGGAGCCAAGTGATACAGATCTATTTAGTAAATACAATAATTGGACCAAAGCTGACTATACAGAGTTTTTAAAAAAGTAATCATTATAGACAAATAATCATGAAGTCAGAATTTCCTTATGTCCTTCCTTCCTTATTATTCTTTCTCTGCTTATGGTTTTTACTCTCCTTCATCCCCATCCCCATTGTCATCTTATCACTTGTCCCTCCTACCTCTCTGCTTCTCCTTAGTTTTCTCCAGCTTCTTGGCTTCATATTTTTTCATTCTTGCATTGGTATTTCTTCATTCTTTTATTTAATTCTTTCTATTCTTTTTCCTTCTCTTTCTGAATCTTCATGCCCTTCTCCATCACCTTTTCCATTTTCTGTTCTCTTTCTACTCCACAGACATGCTCTCAAGTCTCTTTTCCACTTTGCTCCATTTCCATCCATTTCATTTGTTCTGTTGGTGATAAAAATATCTCCATTAACTAAGTACTGTTTAAAAAACGAGTAGGAGTGTTTTATCGGGTATATAACACGATGCGCAGCCGAGTGGTTTTAGACCCGATAAAACACAGTCTGCGAGTTTATTAAACGGCTTAGAAAACTCATGATGTATGTTCTCATATTGTACAGAATACTTTACGAAATGAACCAAGTTTGATAGAGAAAATCCAAGTTAAAGTTTATGCAAATGATCAAAAAAAAACCTTCATGGTCATGATTCCTATTGTGTTTCCTTCATGAACTATTAATGAGTTTTCTAAAAACTATTCTTATTCTCTTCTCCCCATCCAGAGCATACAGGGTACCCAATAACCTAATACCCAGTTCTTTCTCCCTTTCATTTCAACAGCAAGTCTACTACAGATAAAAGTGAAGAGGAACCTGTTGCATTCTTCACTACAGAGTCAGACTGGTTTGTACCATCCTATCTTGACCTAAGTAAAGATAAAATCAATGATAGAGTGCAAACAATATATCTGTRAAACTTTAGCAATTCTAGATAGCACAATTTCATGCAAATTCCATTGTTTTCTATTGTTTAATTAGCACTATTTTGTACTATTTAGTAATTAGTGTTTTCCCCCTCCAGCTTCAGCTTTGCAGTGACATCATATGTCACTATTTCAGATCAACCGGATAACAGCTTAGTACATTATTTTAAAGGTTTTTTTATTATCAAATGATAGGGATGAAGTTGAAGTTACTGTGGACACTATTCTTACTGGAAAGGTTTGTAATTATAACTACTATCCTTCAGATCGTAACAGTGGCAAACTGAAGAGGGATGGCTAGATGCACCATAATATTGTTGAAAGCTTGTCAGTAGAGATGTTAAAAAATATTCAATAACATATTTCTGGTATTTGACATTATTATGCAACACTTGCAAAATGTTAGACTTTTTTATTACCTTGGGTGAAATGTATTCTCATTTCAGACGACATGTCATTCTCTTGAGAATAAGAATCTTTGTTTGAGTTGTATCCACATTTATATGTCTTCTCATGTGCAACCATTAAGGGAATGACACATGGCCTTGAGAATAAGATTCTTTGTTTGAGTTGTATCCATATTCATGTGCAAATGTGTGTCTTCTCATGCTTGTTCCTTAAACAAAAACAAAAAACTCTTAGGAATGAGAGTCACATGGTCTGAAATGGGAACATGAAGTTGGCCCAAGGTAAAGGGGTCTATTTACTTGAATATTCTTTGACTTCAGTACATCTTGATCAAGTTTCTTGGGCCTCGTAAAGAACCATCTGACAGGATAGGAGTGGTTGGTGTGCACTTCTTTGGCTATGAATTGAAGCCTGATTGCTCACTTAGTGTAGACTTAAAACTGGTTAGTGACCTCTAGATAAGCTATATAAATGTGTATTTGTAATCCTAGGAAATATCTCTTCTCAAATGGGAAGGGATTGGAATTTCCAGGGGGAGAATATGTGGAGGATATGTCGTGCAGTATCAAAAAAACAACTCTGACTACCTCTAAGACATGAAGGCATTGAAAGTTAAAGGGAAAGATTCTAAGGAGGGTACGATCTGCATAAAATATCTCTACCCCTATCCCCATGGCAAGTGGTAAATTATAGTATCTTGAGGTAGGGTGTGAGAAGGGTATGTTGTGCAGTACAAAAGAGAGGGGTTGGAATGTCAAAAATGGTTGGGAGTTTCCAAGGACAAGACAAGCAAAGACAATTGCAGCTATATTTACACCACAATTTAGTAAATAATAATATATTAGGTAGGTCGTCCGTGAAGGGTATATTAAGGCCACTTCTATTTACCCCACCATGGGGTAGAGAGGAAGGGGAAAATATCAGTCCCTTCTGGCTTTCTTTTTCAACTAGATAAAACGTTTGTTCTGTATTCCAGGACGAGCTAGCTCCTTTGCCAGAGTCCAACCCTATTGATGGCTCAGTACTTTTTCTCAGAATACTTGCTTTCCTGGATGAAATGGCCAAAGACCAGGTAAGAGATGGTAAAGTATGGTGTATATCGATTGAAAAATATTTTCCCTCACCTTTCCATGCAGTAGGTACCTTTCAAAACCCAAGAATAAATGATGAAATACGTTTTTTGGGCAATATTTCTTTCCACTTATCAATTGTTTATTTATACATATTTTTTTCAGGTGCTGGCAAAATCAAAGAGCAATAAACAAAGTACTCCAATGCGAGAGAAGGTAAAAGATACACATACACATTTTCCAAGGGCGGATCCAGGGGGAGGGTCGGGGGGGGTCGCGACCCCCCTGTCATTCCTGAGGTCAAATGGGCTTCTTGTGGTAAAAATGCGACTGGGATTCCTTTGCCCACAAAATTTATCCCTGAGACCCCCCTTCAAAAAAAACCCTGGATCTGCCCTTGTTTTCGATTGATGTTTCTTTGTGAAGATTAATAAAGATTTGTTTATTGTAATCAGGAAGGACAACTGGAAATATCCAGTGTTACTCTTGAACTGCTGTGGGATATCTATGGCCTAATAACTAGCAGGTAATATTGATGTTTTTTTTCAATTTAAACCCTTGATTATTATTTCTTTCTTCGTTTGTAACATTTAAAAAGAACAAATAAATGCATGAAAAATGGAGAACTTTTACTCCAGAGAAGTAAAAATATTGTTAGTTCTTTTGTTGTTGTTGCTACTGCTGATGTTGTTGAGGCTGATGTTGAGCTGTTGTTTAGGCGGTTCTTGCTGCTGTTGTTGTTGTTGCTGCTGCTGTTGTTGCTGCTGCTGCTGTTGTTGCTGCTGCTGCTGTTGTTGCTGCTGCTGTTGTTGTTGTTGTTGCTGCTGCTGTTGTTATTCCTGCTGTTGTTTTTGCTGCTGCCATTGTTGTTGCAGCTCTGTTGTTGCTGCTGTTGTTGTTGCTGTTGCGGTTGCTATTGTTTTTATCTAAAACAATTCAATTTTTTACTTTTTACAGAGGAATAAAACATCGTAAGATAATTGTCAGTAGTGTTCTGTTGTTGCGATTACTGTACCTGAGTCTACCACACCTAAAACCAATGAAGATGTTGACGTCAAAGAAAGAAAAAGAAAATGCAAGTGAAAAGGTAAACATCTATCACCCACTTTCAATATCCCACTCTCTGACTGTCCATATTTTTCCTGTCTGTATCTTTCTCTGATTCTTCAACTGTCTGACTATCAGTTTTCTAATACAACACTCCAAGTCGTGGCTCTTCGTGTGTCTCTAACAGATGATGTAGTATTTTTTGAAGCAGGAGGCTCTCCTAACAAAATAGGTGGCTGTTTCCTGCACTAAATTAGCAATGATTTTCCATTTGATCGTGAAATAGCCAGCAGTGTGAGGTGAAGTACCCAGCGATCAACCACCAATAGCTGCCTTCCATTGTTTGAAACCTCTGCACTAAACTTATTTCTTGACTTTTATAAAACAATAATTTCCTTTCAGCAACTCTTGTCATCGAAAGTGTTTACTCATTTGTGTGACATTGTTGACGATGATGGCACCTTGTTTACCAAAGAAATACAGCAGATATCCAAACAAATCATCCTTGAAGGTAAGTATTAAGCTCCTTAAAGCCCCGTTTACACTGGCGATTTTTGCTGCGATTTTTGTGGCAATTTTTGTGGCAATTTTTGGAAATATGAAATCTTTTGTCTCATCCTTAAAAAGAGACATTCGTCTAGGAAAATCTTGGTATCCTGAAAAAAACTTTACAAGTAAATTCTTTACCATTATTTATTATGGACAGGATCGCCGAAAAAATCGCAGCAAAAATCGCCGCAAACATCGCTAGTGTAAACGGGGCTTAACATAAAACTAAACTGAAAAAAGAAGACAAACTTGAAATACCAAGCCTATAAATCAATAGTCTCCTTTATAGAGCTCTGCTATTAGCATTGGTTGCGTATTGGAAGGATGTAAAGAACCACTGAGGACGTAAAAAAAACCTGGCAGTGAACTTAGTGAATACACCTCAAAATAACTTTAATAACTCTAATAATCTCTCATGATTGTTAATTGCATATAAAAACAAAATGAAAATTCACAACTCATCGTAAAGCACCTTTGGTTATATTTACACCTATTTCAATAAACGTTGTCCTGGCCAAAGGTGATAGGTGATAGATCATTCCGAGATGGAAATGGTTTTGTTGAATACGAAGAACATTGAGTCAGTCTCAACACTAAGGTCCATGTTCTTGACGAAAATAAGAAGCAGAAACACAAGACATTCCAGCTATTCTTGGATCTTGGAATAACGAATCTCGCCTGTAGCCTATAGCCTATCGCCTTTGACGATGACAACGTTCATTGAAACAGGTGTATATAGAAAGGACGCTATAAAAACCATAAATCATCATCATCATCATCATCATCATCATCATCACCATCATCTCCCTCCCTGATAACGGCTGTTAATGGGGAGTGCCCAGGGCCCGGTTGTACGAAACCTGGATAGCGCTATCCGACGGATAAATCGTATCCAGTGGATAAATTTATTGGATAACAGCATCGACTTATCCACTGGATAAGGATTTATCCGCCGGATAGCGCTATCCAGGCTTCGTACAACCGGGCCCAGGAGGATACCAATATCTGTCATGAGAAGAACAAAATCTAATCATTCCAATTTTCTTTGTTTTGCTATACAGGAGCGGAAGTGTTCTTTCCTGATACAGAGACAAGACGGAATCATCTACTGTCCATGGTTGATCAAGTGATGGGAGAAGGCAAGGCAGTGTCTTTAGCCATGACTTTTGAGTCGTTATGCAGGTTCTTCAGTAATAAGGATGCTAGTGGACTACTTGGATTACCTGACATTTTACCAGAAGTAAGTCTCTATCCGTCCATCCATTCATCCATCCATCCCTCTATCCGTCTCTATCCTTCCGTCCGTCCACCTACCCACCCACCCATCTATCCATCGATCTCTTTTTTTCTCAATATTTGTGTTTTTTYCCCAAAAGGGTTTCAACTGCACCCCTGTCATCTCCGTCATGACAACACTGCTGTCTGTTGCCTATCAAGAGGTGAGTACTTATCACATGAAACTGTGTATTGTAGATTATCTTTTTCATACAGCAGTTTCTTCAGCTACAAGACTGATATTCAAGGAAGTCAATGGTGCATATTTTACTTGCTCTCTGTCAGTGCTCCTTCAATACGGACATTCAAATTTAATTTTTATTCTGAAACAACTTCTGAGCTGATCTATGTTCGATACCCTAAAACAACCTCAGGGGTTATCTAAGTCGGGGCACAGCTAACTCACAGATCGAGCCCTGAAACAACCTCTGGGAAGATCAAAGTCACAGCACAGCTAATTCACAGATCGAATTTAGCATGTCCAAATCCAAATGTTTTATAAGATATTTTTTGTTCTTTCAGTGTATTGGAAGTTTGCAATCTGAAAGCAGTAAAACGAATCATTCAACGTCAAATTTGGTTCAATTGCTCTGTGCCATGCAGAAGAGTCTTCTTCTTTGGTGTTACACACAACTGAAGGATGCAGATAAGAACGGCAAGGAATCTGCTTTGACACTCGTTCAGGATTGTAAGTAGATCAGAGGGAAAGTATCGCAAAGCGATAGATATTTCCTGAATTCTCTTGAGTGACCATAAAACAATGAGTGCAAGGCGTGGTTGGAGTTGATGTAACATATATCAAACATGTGAAGGAGTGTTTTGTTCGATTTCTAAACACCGAGAAGTTAGTTGAAAAATCGAGGCAGAAATGACAAGTTGTCTGAAATAGGAAAACATCAGGCCCAGCTAAACATCAGCTACAAAGGTTTATTTTTACACCGTAAACATATTTTCTTAAGTCATTTTCTTTATTTTCCCCCCAGATACAGCTATTCTAGCCAACAAGGTTTGCAGTGCACTGCAAACAGTCAGTGGTTCAAAATGCAAGGTAAGATGACCACAACAGATGTTGCACTCTGCTTTCTTTAACAAACCATTTGGTGTCTGCTTGACATTTTACATAGTTACATTCCAGCCGTCCACATTAACTGAGTCCAGACATAATACTACATGACATGCATGACAAAACCTATGGGATAACGCTTCTTCTCTCGGCGTGACATAAGATAAACACATTGAAATCAAGTTTTGCTGAATAAGTACAGTGCAGTGAAAATTTAATTCAAGAATTCGAAAAGTTTAAAATCTCGAAATTTTAAAACTTTTGAAAACGAACTTTGGTCTCGGGTTCGTTTGCTAACACTATTGCACCTTTGCAAACCTTCAAATTTACCAAATATATTTAATTTTTGTGTAATTATTATTTTTTACTCTTTTCTACTCGAACAGATGACCGCCATTGATAGACTAGAACATTCCTTTGTAGCAGCAGCAACAAGACAGTTTGTAAGTCTGACACCATATTGTGGTTTGCTGTGTTACTTGCGAAATTCCTTCGTTTTTCAAACTTCAGTTCGCTTTACCTTCATTTAGTTGGATAACCATTCACCAAGTTTCACCACACATTATCCAGGGTTACTTGAATAAGAGATGCACCCTCAGATGAAGAAAACGCAACAAACAAAAATTGCCAGCCGAAATTTGCAAAAGGAAGGGTGACGTTAAAAGAAATTTTCTGACAGTCTAGAAAAGGCACTAAAAAAGTCCTTTTTTCACAAGGATTGGACTTAATAGCCAGTGGCTAACAAACCTGTGGCCCTCATTCCCTGATCGAATTGGAATTTAGGAGTTGATTTTTGCGGAGGGAGGAAAACCGGAGAACCCAGAAAACCCTCGAAGCACAGGAGAGAACCAACAAACAACTCTACTCATATACAACACCGAACCCGGCGGGACTCGAACTCGGGTCGCATTGATGAGAGGCGAGCGCTCACACCGCTACGCCACCAGTGCTTCCCAAAAGGCCATGGTTTTGTGACTGGACCTTTAACGACAGATTTTCTTTACTTTTTCCGTGGTTCTCCCTTCAGGTGTTGTTTCTTAACTTGTTTACTGGTATAGACGATATCTGTTTACACATGCTCAGAAGCCTCCATCCAATTATACTTGAACTGAAGAAACTCTCCACGGATCTACCAGATCTGTTCTTCAAGGTATGTTTTGTGGATGGTCTTAATAGTGAGGTGAAGTGTGCATAATTCGCTATTAAATTTGGACGCGTTATCGACATGAGGTAATTTTTCTGATAGTTTATATTTCTTGAGTTGAAAAAAAATGTTTTTCCAATTTGGTGACATTTTCCTAGGTGCCTACCCCACAGAGCGTCAATGCGCATTTTATGCTATATAATTTGCTTCTGTCTTATCTTGAGAGTTTAACCTCTATGCGTTCATGTGTCCCATCCCACCCCTCCTTTCCCCATGCCACCCTCCCCCCGTCCATGCGTCCAAATAGTCTGCTCCCACATTTACATCAAGAGTCAAAAACTTGTGTTTATGTTGGTGTTGCCATAGATCGATTCAGAGGAATGGAACAAAGCACAAGGAGAAACTGTATTACGAACATGGGATGAAGAGTCCAATCATGACTATGAGAATAACCAAGACATTTCTAAGGTAATATAACTTGTATTATACCACTGATACAAATACTGCGCTCACCTCCCCACTGCATTTTCGTTACCTGTAAAGCAGTGGCTAGTCACTGGTAAACGAGCTACGTCATAGGAGGCACTACATTGGATTAAAACCGTTTTCTTATTGACATACCTTTTTATTTTCTCAGGTGTTTAGCTGTCCTGGCTGTTCGGAATTCACTGTAGAGTTTGATCCCCAATGCGAAACAGAAAGGAAGTATGTAAATGCTAGTGTTTCTACACTTTCAGTTATGATAATAGATAGATAATTGTAGAGAGAGGGAGGGAAGGAGGGACGTATATAGGAAGGGAGGAAGGAGGGATAGGAATAGAGGGAAGGGAGGGGAGGAAGGGAGGAAGGGGGGGTAGGAATAAAGGAAAGGGAGGAGAGAAAGGGAGGAGGGAGCGAGAGGAACGGAATAAGGGGGAGGAATGGAGGGAGGAAAGAAAAGAAGAAGAGATGAGAAAGAGAAGTAAAGAGGGGGACAGAGATTCATGGACATACCCTTAAAGCCGTTGACTCCGTCATTCTTAATCTCCTTTGTTTTCTGCTCTAGGTATGACTATTTGGAGTTCACAGATTCAAACGGGAACAAGCGAAGGTTTGATCAGAAAGTTGGCACAGACAAGTGGCCATTGGTGTGTATATCAATCCTTGAGTATTTTGAATATTCTGACTTCTGCACACTCTTGTCAAAAGGGGAAAAATATTTGCACGACACTCATCTCACATTTACACTCCAAAAGTGTTTTTTTCCTGTGGTCTGATGTGATATGATTAGTAATTATGCTGTAAATTGTTTTAATTTGCAGAAAATTCAATTCAAAGCAGGTGATCGTCTGTTGTTCTATTTCCATTCTGATGGCAGCAACAGTGAATGGGGCTACAAGTTCAAGGTACCATATATATAAATTTTTAGAGTACTATTTTCAGGTATTGCACTGGAAGTTGTAAATCCAGGTCCTCAGACTCACGTAACTATTCAAATTGAGTCCCAAACATCGTGATGGGGTCCCAATCAATACTTCGGAAGCTCTTGTCAACACAAATAAAGTGGGTCCTAGACATCGTGTTGTGGGTGCCAATCGATATTGAAGCCCTTGCTAACATAAGACAAATGAATCATGAGACGAATTAAAATCATGAAAATACATTTATGCATTAAGATGCACGATTTCTGCTTCAACACGATCCTTTGGCATTAAAGTATGTTTTCATCAAGAACTGCGCTACGAGTTTCTTTTGATTCTTTTTTGTGATTTACGTTTTAGGTGACAGCGAAGGGATCTCCTGATATAGCCCTTTCTTGGATTTTTGATCTCCAACTTGGCATGGCAAGATTGTTCGGGGTTCTCTGTAGCGCTGCACTAGATTCTCGAAAAGGTACTATATTCGTAGTCAAATTACCTCCATCAGTTCAATACCAGTCACAGCAAACAAAATTTTTTTTCATAAATATAAATGGTCTTTTACTTTTTGTTTTAGCTTCACTTCCACCTTCCACCGCCGAGGTCGAGGAAGACGATTCCAAGCTCCTTCACAGTGAGATTTGGACCACACTGTTTCGTGGTGGATACATGACGGGCAAGCTACAACGATCACTGTCTGGACATTATGTAAGTAAAAAAGAGTAGAGTTTGTATTCAAGACTGGAAAATGGCAGGGCACGGTCACGGCACAGATTGGTAACATCCTTTGTACCAATCACGTCGCGGAATATCACTGATCATCAAATCAAGATACAGTCACGGTCACGGCACAGCGTCTCCGTAGCATGAGTTATGTACAAAATCTGTTCTTGATTGGTTTTTCCATATGAGTGGCATAAGTAACATTGAAATGGCTTTCCATTATTTTGTGCACTTCATCCAATGACAACACATAGTTAAGATAGTAAAATAGTTTGTGTTCAAATAGCTATACGGTGTTTTCTTCATCAGAGTACAAGTCCACCACAAGAGTCTGCAGTCAATTCATTCCTTCACAAGTTGATTGAAGGTGAAGATGCCACGGGAAATGAGCTTGTTAAATGGTATGTATGAGTTAATAATGTTGATGATGGTGGGTGGTTGATAGTGATGATGATTATGATGGTGATGATGATGATGATGTTGATCATTATAGAGATGATCATGGTGGTGGTGGTGATGATTGATTGAAATTATGATGGCGATGGTGGTAGTGGTAGTGATGACAGTGCTGTTGATTGATTGATGACGACGGTGACAGTGATCGTGGTGGTGATGGTGATAGCGATGGTGGTAGTAATGATTGATTGATTGATGATGATAATAATTTAATAATGTTTTTTAATTCCTTTCTGTTCAGCTGTCTGAAGCCTCATCCAGGTCCCTCCATGGGAGGTCTCTCGGTAGACAAGGCTGTAAACGCAGTGTTCGCTGCTCTAATTTGGCATTCTCAAGAACTCAGGGAACAAGTCGTTTTATATGGTATTGATAGTAGAATCTTGATAATAATCCTTCCTTCCTTCCTTCCTTCCTTCCTTCCTCAACAGTGGTCTTGAGGAGTCTTGCCCATTCCTTGACGAAACCCCAAAGTCATGACACCCCAAAGTATTCCAGTATTATTTGGGATTGATCATTTTCCTGTTTTCCAGCTAACAATACTCCTCCAGAATCGGTGCCATTGGGTATCCAAGAAGCGTACTCCATTGCCGAGTCACTACGAAGAACACTGGTAAGATACCAAAGCTAACGACCCAACTCTCGTCAAATCATTTAATCCTTCTTTAACAACGTTTTCATCCCCTCACAGGTTGATCGTCGTCAGAAGTTAATTCTTCAGTCTGAAGAAGAAGATCAGCAAGGAACTAGTGGATCCAAGACTGATCCAGATTCTCCTGGTTAGTGCTTTGATATTGCTGCTAAGCTGATAGCCTACGTTGCTTTGTGGCCTGCGGTTGTTGTTTTCCCTCCCCCTCCCCCTCCCCCTCCACCCTGCAGCTACAGCTGTAGACCATCAAGAAACAAAGGCTACTTAACTAATATCACAACTAGCTGGCAATAGACCAAAAGGAACGTGTGTCGTGGGAATGAAAGAAAATATACGAACGATGCTTGAGCCCTCGACCCCTTTGGTCTTCGCTGAGACTGACAAAGGACTCTGTGCCTATTGGTCGCACAGGACTATATCTTTGACTCACGTTAACCATGATTGTTCTTCAGTGACAAGCTGCAGAGAAAAGGCTCAGTTTCTTCTAAAGTTCGGTGGTCTTCAAAGGCTAACGGATAAATCAGAGGGAAGAGATAACAAGAGATCCAAGTGGTTAAGTAGGAAATCCTCCTGGCATAAATCTTCATCAAATGAAAACCTATCGGCTCCTATATCCATTAATAATGCAACCAGACAGGTGAGCAAATCAGTTACTCGTTGTCATCCTCATATTGTATCTACGCTCAATTGTTTCTATAGATTATTGAAAACCACCCTACTTCTTGGGAATGGATGTCAATTGGGACGTGAGCCCTGTTTCCTTTTCTAGTCACAACAGTTCTTTCTTTCTCAGTTATATGATTTATGTTTTGTAAAATTAATACAACAATTGTGACAAATAAACTAAACTAACTAAACTAAACTATGTCGCACCCGCAAAGTCGAAATTGGCCAAAACAAACAATAGTTTTCATCGTTGACTCGTTCTATTGTGTTGTTTATATTGTTTCTTGTTCTATCGTATTGATCTAATTGGGCTAAATCTTCTTAGCAAATAGACCTTGTGAGATACTAGTTGGGCTCCCTGTGGAAAAGCCTTACCTTCCTCGCCATTCTTTAGCCAAGGGTCGGCCAGTAGTTGAGAATGAAAATGAAAGGAAAAAAGGTTTAGGAATTGTTTGGGTCCCTTTGGAATAGCTTTTGGTCAGGAGAAAGAGAAGAGGAGTTTGAGCGTCTTTGGGGGGGGGGGGGGGGGGGGGGGGGGGGGCAAGTGGTTTTTAAATCGCAAGTTGAGGTGAATTTGTTTTTTCCTGCTTGATTTATTTGTGGTTTGTTTGGTTGTAGCGTGCTTTCTCTGTGGAGGAGATCAAGACCATCGACAAGCATCCTGCTTTTAAACTTATTATTGATTTTGTCACCAATGAATCATACTCCCACGAAAGGTGAATTAATATATTATCATTTATAACCAGTATCATTATCATCATCACCCACCACCACAATTATCATCATAACCACTATTATAAGACGTATTATCAACAATATGATCACAATACAAGATATATATCGTTGGCATCAGCAGCAGCACCATCGCCCACCTTCCTCACTCTGCAATCATCGTCATCATCAGCATCGTCATTGATTGCATTAGTATCATAATCATAAGATATCACACATCGTCGTCATCATCCTCGCCATTATTCTTACTTGGTTAGTATAGGAAATCGCACGATCTCGAGTACAATTCGGAATTTATAGGTACGAGTGATGTTTTGAAAGTTTTCAAAATTGGACGAGCTTTAGGCAAAACATCACGAGTATCTATAAGTTCAGAATTGTACGAGAAGATTGTGCGATGTTTTGTTTATAATGCACTCAATAAAATTAAGCAACTTAATTGGGACTCTACAGAGTACAATTTGGGAATTAATTGTATTCCTCTTGTCCAATCAGAATCAAGTAATTTTTTTGAGTGTATTATAATTATTCTAATTGTTCCTATTCTATACTCGTTACTTGCAGGATCCGTCGTCTTCTGCAGCAGCGCTACAAACATGCCAACACTGTAGCTGATATCTACTTGTTTGCTTCTGATTTTCTCAGAATCTCTTCTGAATCAGATGTGGTCCAGGTAATTTAACTCGATTTTATTGTACAGTCAACCCATGCCTTGCGCACTCCCTGATATTATGGCCACCATGCCTTGCGCACTTTTTGATATCATGGACACCTCGCTATTACGGAGAGGAGCAAACTCCCCGGCGAAAACTACTGGCAAAGACCCATGACCCGTAACTCTCGCTGTTGTGCACGCTCACTATTACGGACTGCAACAAGAGTTGACTGTATTTATCTGAATCATTTCAATTATATTTATTGTTTTTCATCGTTATTTTTCCCAGGCTCCCGCTGTTCTGTTCCTTCAGCAATTTCTCTCCATGCAGAAGTATTTTCCGAGGTAAGAGACCCTATTAACCTGGACGTAATATTTTCCCATTTAAGATCATGTGTCATTCCCAAAAACATCATTTCTTTGTTTAATGGTTGTGCATGAGGAGGCACATGAATATGGACACAACTTGAACACAGAATCTTATTCTCAAGATAAGGACATTTTCTATTGAATATCTTGATAGATGTGTTGATCATCACAGTGAATGAGCGATCTAAGCGAACGCTGTAAAGAAAGACTTGAAAAAATGATTTCAAGCTTCAACGGGAATCGAACCCATGACCTCCGGGATGCCGGTGCGATGCTATCTGATATCTTCTCGATGACCTGCCTGCCTTTTCATGCCACCATTTTTTTCTACATATACTAGCGTTTTTTGTTTTTTKTTTTTGCTTTAGGATAACTCAACTGGTCTTATTTGGGTCCCAAACATAGTGTTGTGGGTGCCAATCAATATTTAGGAAGCACAAGTGGTGTCCAAGCCCTTGGACACATTAAAGATTGCGGGGGGAAAAATCGCGGTCCTATTTTACATAAGAATGCTCGATTCTTGCATTAAATGCTCCCTGAGCTTTAAAACGACAGTTAATGCAATAAGCTGATAGGATGATCCATGCTCAATCCTTTGGCGCTAATCTTCTGATCTCGCCGACCTTATTTGCATCTATTTCTAACGATCATTTCTGTCGTATTTTCTAGTCATTACGCTGATAATCTGGATGGTTGTGGTCTAGCTCTAGAGGGGAAAGTACGCCGTGCCTACTACACTCTTGTTCGTAGAGGATTAGATGCTGTCAAGTCCTATTCCTCTCATACGACAGATTTAAAGTAAGGACCCTTAACTTCCAGTTATGATTTTAAAACAAAATACCGTAAAATTACAGATGTTGGTTTTTGCGGTCTGGGAAAACTGGAGAACCTGGAGAAAACTCACAAAGCGAAAAAATATGTATATACGTAAAGAAAATAAAGGAAAGAAAGAAAGGAACTCTGCTCATAAACGATAGAAAATCTGAAAATTGAACTAAAAACCTCCCCGTTGAGGTGGCACTTTAGCAGCGCAAGCCAACCGTGCTTGTTTCTAATCTGTTGATATATGTTTGTTTGTTTATCTACGACGCTCTCGCGCATTTTAAATTTGGGTCTTTTTTATACTTTTAAGGCAGTAGTATTTTCTTCTTAAGACGTGGAGGTATTTTGATAAAAACATATTTATTGTTTCAGAACAACTTCTGCTGCATTTGAATGCCTTCGTGCTTATGTTCTTCACCTGCTAGATACTGAGTGGAAGGTATGTAGCACTAGATTAATAACTCCTTCTATACTCCTTCTCTGACTTATGATAATGGCGCTGGTACTTGTGGTGAATGGTGATGTTCAATAATGAGAATTAAGTGAAAAGTAATTTGGTGATGGTGATGGTGATGTTGGTGATGATGATGATGATGATGATGATGATACTAATGATGATGATGATGATACTGGTGATGATGATGATGATACTAGTGATGATGATGATACTAGTGATGATGATGATGATGATGATACTAGTGATGATGATGATGATACTAGTGATGATGATGATGATACTAGTGATGATGATGATGATACTAGTGATGATGATGATGATGATACATGACTATGCCTACTGATGATGATGATGCTGATACTAGTGATGATGATGATGATGATACATGACTATGCCTACTGATGATGATGATGCTGATACTAGTGATGATGATGATAATGATACATGACTATGCCTACTGATGATGATGATGATACTAGTGATTATGATGATGATGATACATGACTATGCCTACTGATGATGATGATGATGATGATGATACATGACTATGCCTACTGATGATGATGATAATACTAGTGATTATGATGTTGATGATACATGATTATGCTGCTGCTGATGATGATACATGTTTTTGGTGATTGTGATAATGATGCTGATGATGCTGATGGTGATGATACATGTTTACGGTAGTGATGATTATGATGCATGATGATGGTAGTGATAACCATCATCATCTTTAATCACCATTTTTCACAGTTTAATATTATTTTTCACAGGCGTATGACTATGCCTTTATTGTCGATGTACACCTCCCAGAGTTTCTTCTCGATACTGCTAAATGTAAGTACCATTACTATACGCTGTACCCATAACAGCTGGTCTTGCTAAGATTAAGTGAAACTCTGGCCTTCGTAGCGATGTAAAACAAGGTTGGAATAAGAAACTAAGGGTGCCGTAGTGGTAGTTTCTTTGATTCTTCACCGTAAAATTTACAAAGAATGTATGGTTATGGGGGACAAGTGTAAATTTTCGACACTTTTGTAAGCCCATAATTCTGGTTCTTTTCGCCAAAACATGTTCAAATTTGCCAGACTTTCTCAAATGACAAAAGTTTCTTATAAAATTCAAAACTCGCCCCGGTCTCTTGCTCCTTTCTAAAGTGGCAAATACTCCCATTTCGAGTTCGCCTTTGCTCAGTAGCCCCGATTGTGTACAAATGTGGTCTCTTCTTTCATTAAGGTCCATTGTATAGTAAGGAATGTACGCATTACGGAACAATACGAGTTGATTAAAATACCTCGGGTTTTGGTTGAATAGCTGAATATTGCAACACACAAACGAAACTAAGACTGAGAAAAGAGAACTCGAAACTGGAGTATTGAGTAGAGTTTTAAGATTGTTAYTATTATTACAGCTACAGTGCAGATTCCCAAGATGGACATGAATGATTTGAGCGAGAAACAAGAGCTGGAACACTACGAGGACTGTATGAAGTGGTTCGAGGAGGCCAAGAATAGCTTTGACTCGTGGTGGCGTCGGATGCAAACACAAGAACTCAATCCTGAAGAGAAGAGGGTGAGTTGACTGAAACATTATAATACATTCCCTCCCCCCTAAGACGTTAGTATAGGAAATACAGAGCCTCTGTCCATTCCTTCTTCCATCTTTTACGCGCGATTTTTCTAATCTGTCATTTCTCTTTCATTTACTTCATTTTTTCATTTCTTTTCTCACTTCAGCAAATGCACCTGTTTGTCGCCGAGTTTTCGGACTGTCTTGACGTCACCATCACGTGTGACGGCTGCAGCTGTACGTTGCCAGGGCGACGGTTCCGTTGCTTGAACTGTCCAGACGTCGACTTGTGCAGCGCATGTTATCTAGGTAACGTAGAATAATACTTGACGTCAGTATGATACCAGCCGACTCTAGTATCTTCGACTTGTTAACGTTTTAGACTGAAGAATTCTTATTTTCTGCTCAAGAGTTGTGCCTTGTACACGTTTTTCTGTGCCTCAACGTTTATTATGTTTTCAGGGGGTATTATGCCTGAGGGTCACACAGAAGATCACCAAGTTGTTGACTTGAGGTATGAAATTACCTTTTTTTATATAAAACTAAAGGATGCAAGAGCTTCGTACCGAGACAATGATGATGATGGATGTTTGGTGCTACTAATGTTGATGATGGTGATGGTAACATTGATGATGATGTTGACGATGGTGGTGATGGTGGTGATGTTGATGACGAAGGTGGTGGAGATCTTGATGGTGGCGGTGATGATGATGGTAATGATGGTGATGGTGATGATGAAGATGGTGATTGAAGATGGTGGTGATGATGGTGATGATGATGGTGGTGATGATGGTTGTGATGTTGGTGATGATGGTGATGATGATGATTGTGATGATGAAGATGGTGATTATGATGGTGGTGATGATGGTTGTGATGTTGGTGATGATGGTGATGATGATGATTGTGATGATGAAGATGGTGATTAAAGATGGTGGTCATGATGGGGATGATGATGATAGTGGTGATGTTGATAGTGATGATGATGATAGTGATGATGATGGTGGTGATAATGGTGGTGATGATGTTGGTGATGTTGATGGTGAAGATGAACCGTTTATGGTAGTTATAATGAGGATATTTACCTTCCCAATCATATCATCCAGATACAAGTGTAACAACTGCAGATGTTTTATCGTTGGTACCCGATTCCACTGCAATGAATGTGAGGACTTTGATCTCTGTCTTGGATGCCAAATGTTCCTAAAATTTCCAGCCAGGTAAGGCATGGCAACATGGCCTGGACCATCACTAATGGTCATTAATGTTTATATATGCACAGACTAACTGTAGTCAGCTTCTGGAATAAACTAATTATTTATCCTATTTTCAGGCATCTGGCATCTCACAGGGTCACAAAATTTCCTTTCAAATCAGGTATATATTTTACAGTTTTTTACAGTAAATGAGGTTATGTTTTTGTAATATTGTGATTTATTCACTGCTGCTAAGCTAAGATAAACTTTGTTGCTATGATATAAGTTGTTGCTAGGATACATGCTGTTGCTAGGATACATGTTGCTTTTATAATGCTGCTATATGCTATTGCCATACTACTATTTACTGTTATATGCAGGGTTCGTGCTACTCCTTAAGCTCCTTGAAAACTCCTTGAATTTAATTCACGTTTTCAAGGGCACTTGAAAAGCTCTTGAATTTTACGATTTTAGGGAAACTCCTTGAAAACTCCTTGAATTTTTGCTTTGATCATTACTTTCATGGTTATGAAATAGATCTAGTCAGAAAGACTGGAAAATCTGAAAGGCGGCCATGTGCAACCACCGTGTAAAACCTTGGCATATTTAGCTGAACATACTCCTTGAAATTTCATTTTTGGGTCCTTGTATACTCCTTGAATAGTCCTTGAATTTTAAGTGGTTACCTCAGCACGAACCCTGTATATAGTTTGTTGCTATGATACGTGTTATTGCTAGGATACGTGTTGTTGCAAGGATACGTGTTGTTGCGAGGATACGTGTTGTTGCTATGATACGTGTCGTTGCTAGAATTCGTGTTGTTGCTAGGATACGTGTTATTGCTATGATACGTGTTCTTGCTAGGATACGTGTTATTGCTAGGATACGTGCTGTTGCTAGGATACGTGTTATTGCTAGGATACGTGTTCTTGCTAGGATACGTGTTCTTGCTAGGATACGTGTTATTGCTAGGATACGTGTTCTTGCTAGGATACGTGTTATTGCTAGGATACGTGTTGTTGCTAGGATAGGTATGGTTGCTATACGTTGTTGCCATGAACATTTTTATTATCATCTAAATCGTTACAGAATTTTTTTTCATTATCACGCAAATCGTTACCATGCCACATGTTCGTTACTATGGTACATTTTGTTATCATATACCGTTGCTAAGAGAGGTGTCGTTCTTTGTTGTGCTTGACAGATTCTTCCAGTAACCAGCCCACAGGATTGTCCCAGACCTACACCCATCACCACGCCTGGTTACAGTTTTCAGCCTTGGCATTATCCCTAGCTAACGCCTTAAACATTCCCGACAAGTCAGGTAAAGCATCTGATATAAGCCTTTAACAAAACAATAGACCCTTGCAGCACGTCGGATGCAGCTCAATTTGAAGGACATAACAATAGGTTCCAATTTTCAGGAGATTGAAATTCTTTTGTTTTGTCCTTCAAATTTAGCTTCTTGGACGTCACATGCAAGGGGTCTATTAGCGCTTTTACATTTACACATTTCTCCTGTCTCTATGTTGCGCGAGTTAAGCATTTTGTACAAGCCTTCAAAAAAAATGGCACAGATTTATTTACTGAATGTTTATCCGTAATTCACCTGTGTCTATGTTGTGTGAATGTGTATGTCGTTAATAGACGGATTTATAAAAGACGATGCGAACTTAGGGTGGTACGAGCAGTTTTCTTATCCGTGTGTGCGCCGCCATTTTAAAGGTTTTTCTTGCCCTTACGAGGACAGACGGCGCTCACACATATTTGCCAAATACCCGTCAATCATAGACGGCGCTCACACATATTTGCCAAATACCCGTCAATCACAGACGGCGCTCACACATACTTGCCAAATACCTGTCAATCACTAGCGCCGTCGCCACACTTCTGAAGAAATGAAGCATTAATTGGTGATATTAACTACTTTTGACATGAGATTGTAATTTGGGTTACAGCATTTGGTTTGGGTCTTAATGCTGAGTACATGCGTAATGCTGGCCAGCTACACACAGACTGCCTGGAACTTCTCAACAAGTGTCTTAAATATACACAACTTCCTACAGAAGGTAAGATTGGTCTCTAAGAAGTTATTCGGTGCTCCGGTTGTGGAATTGATCCCTTATCAAAATCTTAACAAGCAAGTGTTGCTTGGTCGGTCAGTGCATTGCTGTTGTTGTTGTAACCCCTAGCGATTATCAGAGCACTTTATTTTGTGAAAAGGAGCGGAATTTCTCCCTGGGAATTGTAACGAGTTTTACTGCAGTTGCCCTGCTGACTTTACGCACTTTTTTCGCGTCTCCCGAATTATTGTGTGTAAATACCTTAGTAGGGAACTTAGAGTCCTATTGTATTTAACACCTACCTTCGGGTGAATCTTTAAATAAAAATAAGTAAGCAAATAAAAATATTGCATTTTTAGTTTTTGTATCCTTAAAAGAGGAGGGAATAAATTATGATCGTCGATTCTTATTAAAGATTGATATGAGTTTTTTTAGTCCTAAATTGAAACCCATTTTGTAAGGAATTTGTCTCAAACGTAAAGAAAAAATACATTGCGCGCGATATACGAAGGAAATTATGTTATTCTGACTTTTTGCCAAGCGCAACGATAAAATTGGGTTAAGCTCTGAACTAGAGGCTTTTTTACTCCGACGAAGGACTAGCGTCCGAAACGTCAGTAAGTTTTTTCATCTTTTCACGGTGTATAATTTACCTTTTTATCATTGCTGTATAATAAACTTTATTTACACAATGTAGTCCCTTCAGTGTGAATGACAACCTATCAATCAATCTATCAATAGTATATTTAATCACGTATCGTCCAAGAGCTTATAAACCTCTACCTCTACAGCTTTATATATTGTTTTAATGCTCCTAATTTACAGCTAAGGAAGAAGCCAAGGCAACATCAACAGCATCAGAAGGCAAGACCACTGAAGCCAAGAATGTCGAGGAAGGCGCACTCTCTTCCTCTAGTGCTGAAGGTCTGGCCAAGTCTTCATCCTCGGAGGATTCCCTTGACAAGAAAGAAGCGTCACCCGCGACTGATGAACTTGAAGAGAAAACGTCTGCAGCACTTTCACAGACATCTGAAGGCTCCACGTGTGCAGGGGATGTAGCCCCATCTACGGAAGATGCTTCCTCTTCAAAAGAAGTTGTATCACCTTCAGACGATGTAGGTCCATCGAAGGAAGATGTTGGCTCACCTTCAGAGGTATCCGCCCCTTCAGAAGGCGGTGCAGCCCCATCCACAAGGGTTGTATCATCTTCGACAGTTGATATATCCTTGTCTTCAGAGGATACAACCCCTTCTAACCAAGATGCCGAAGCGTCGAGGTCCGATGAAACAGTGCTAATCGCAAAATATTCAGGCAGTTCCCTCAGCACAAAACCAAGTGAATGTTCTAGTTTGGAGACGATTAGCGAAGAAGAGGCCAAATCGACGAGAAAAGAAGAGACCGAAAAGGTGTTCGCTAAAGGAGCGCAAGAGAGGTTACTTGGCTTGTTAGGAGCACTGTTGCCACAGGACTCAAAGGTAAGAATATGGCGGGAAAATAGGGCTAAAGATTAAGAAGAAACTTTTTTTAAAAAACGTGCTTTAAAAAATAAGCCACAACAAGACAAGAGTGGATGGATTATATATCTAAATGCATGTGCATTCCTAGGTTTTATTAGTCCAAATTCAGTCAATGATTCTCTTATCTGCTTCTAATGGCGACGCAGCTCTGTTTGATCTTTGATGTTTTTCTTTCAGCTTTCCCACTGGTCAAATTACTGTATGGGTATAGAAGTCTTCCTGGCGGAGCGGCTCCTGCCTTCTTTGTACAATATTATCAGGTAAAGTGTTAACATGACCTAGTCATACCCGCCATGTGCTGCAGGGACACATGCATGCACTGCACTCTGTTCAACTACAAGGCATCTTACCAAGGCTGCTCCACACTGCGCTCTTTTCACCGCACCGTGGTCCGTACGATAGAGGGTTTTATAATTAGCCAACCCACGGCAAACTGCGCTCTATTTCATGTGATAGAGTATCTTAGCCACAATAATTGTTTGGATGAATAAATAAATCTTTTTCTTGTAGGAGTAGGTATTGTGATGTGGATACCAGGAGTCTAGCTATGGGTGTTCTAGCCAAGTATCTCAAGTGCATCAACCCAGAGGTATGATTGATTATCAGCCTGTGCGTCTTGAACAACCTTTCTTTTGTCAACAACAGCACTTAATATCCCTTCCCCTGATCTCAAGGACCTGTTGACGTTTTACTTATTTTATCCGTCCCCAGGTTTCCGACCGAGCTATTTTCATCGTTAATTCATCTGGCCAGGTTACTCGGAATGTGAAGACTCAAGAATCTATGGAAGACGCATCACGTGGTATACAAGAATCTGACAAAGTATCACGTGGCACGAGTACAGTCGAATTTCTCTTTTATCTTGGCGCTGAATATTTGGCGAGGTAGGAAGGGAACGTCTAGTTCTGGTCTAGTGGAAATTTTGCGTGACGGTGAAAGTCTCACAGAACGGACGAGTTGTACCGTTACCGTGACGGTACCGTGTGCAAGCATTTTGAATGGATAAGCAGTGATTGAACGCTTTGATTGGTTTAAAGAATATCGTCACTTCTGTACCATGTGCCGTATGTCGTGTGAAAACTAATCTAGTGCTGTATTTCAAATTCAAAAATAGTTAGGCCGCTTCAATTGACCAATCAAAAGCCAGGATTCTGACTCTGATTTCACAGAAGCAGGAAATGCACTTTAACCTTGACTTTGAAATCAGAAGCCATCAGAAGTCAGAAGCCATTTGAAAGTCGTAACTTGGAATGTTTAGCGCAAAATCTGCTCCAGTGTAGAAATATTTGCTACCCCAAAAAATGATTATAATTATTGCTAAGTTCATGATTGTGATATAAAAACAAGCCTTCGGTTGTATCTTTATATAGTTCTGACCTGGACGCAGCTTCGGGCATGGCTTCCACCCTGCAGCAGCTGACCAGTGTATCGCAGTGGCAACCCAGTGTTAGTACGCACATTGGTAAATTCATCCAGCGGTTAGCCTCAATTGCAGATGTAAGTAATTCAGTAACATTTGTGCAGTAACATTATATTATGGATGTTTCGACTGCACTGCGTAATCAGAGGGAGCTAGATGGAAGTGCACAGTTGAATGATAAATGTCATGAATAGAGCTTTTAAGTAATGACGTATTTCCGGTACCAACTAGTGACGCATTTCCGGCTCCGACTGCTTGCAAAACCCACTAAAATAAAGCGATAAATTTTCTACGTGATCTAACCTCGACCTAAAACAATTAGAACTGCTTTTCGTTTTGAACCTTGAAGTCGCTTTTTATACGATTGACGTAGCTTTATTGTATTTTTCTTGAATATATTTCAATATTTTCCCCCCAGACGATCGAGTTGAATGCTATATTTGGTCTGCTCGTGTTTGCGGGATTTCCAGACGTAAGTACTGAGAAGACCTTTTTTCACCCTTTCACACCCGTTCTCCATGGCATTGAGCGGCGTAAAGGGATTGGGGAACCGGAAAGTGAAACCCGGAGGGGTGATTCTCCCATTCTTCTGCACCACTGCTTAGGCTACCTCTTTTTCTTTCTGCCAACAATTTGCAATTGTTTCAATCTGTTCTCCAGGGCAGGGATTTCGGGGGCCGGTAAAATTGAAGCCAGAGTGGTGATTCCCAAGCCCTTTTGCACCACTGCTTAGGTTACCTCTTATTCACCATTTTCCTTTACAAGCCCTCCTCAATGTTCATTTAGCGGTCTGTCTGTCTGTCTGTCTGTCCGTCCGTCTGTCCATCCGTAACATACTTCTATACAAATTAATCTCTATATTCTCCCAGGTTGTGCGTATGGGTTCCGTCGTAGAAGTCAAACAAATCGCTGAAGAAAACCGAAAAGCAGTGGTATTGAAATCATACCCTGAGAAAGGCGCTGTGATGGTGATAGACATCAAGTCACGAAGGAAAAAATCAGTAGGTTTTGTTTGGTCTTGACTGTAATTGTCAGGCGCAATCAATTGCGCGCTAATATTGCGCAATTATTTTGCCTTTGCAGAAAGTTATCCATTATCCTTTGCTCGGTTTTCGATAAAAAGTAGAATCGAATCGCCTGCTTGTCTGTTTAGATTTGCGCATTAGTAGTGTCTGCTTGCGCGCATCAATAGTGCTTTTGGTCAGAGCCGTTGTCTACTCGACTGTGCGAAGGTTGCATTAAGTCGTGAGCACGAAAAATAACACATCATAGCGAAAAATGTGCTACAGGCTTTTTATTAAAAACCATTTGAATGGAAGACAATTTGTCAGTCGCAGAAAAATCGCAATCGAATCCAGCGCTGTCGTGCACGACAAACAGACAAAGTGATTTATGCAAAGAAAATCCTTCACGTAATGGTATTTGACCACCATACTTTATTTCTAGGTCAAGGAACACGACGTAGAGAGCTCTTCTGGTTGGACAGATGCAAGTCATACTACTAACATGACGATATTGATTGGAATTGTGAAGGATAATTTGACAGAAATTAAACGAGGTGCGTAGATTGTTGTATGGGTATTAGAGTAGATGGTCCCGACTACGCACTCTACGGACGTGCCGTGACCTTGATAGTGTTCCAAGCATCTTTATTGGATACTTGGTATCTTCAACCGTTTAAGTCAGTGCATGGCTAACTCACAGATCAAACCCTTAAACAACATCTGGGCTGATTTATGTCAGGGCACGACTAACTTACAGATCGAATTGGAATTTAGCGTGAAGGTGGTAGGTGTTTTTTCGAATTGGAATTTAATATGTTAGGTTTTGCAGAGGGAGGAAAACCAAAGAACAACTGTGAGCCGAGTCCTGGAATTACAACAAATGCATGCAACTAATGCCTATGCTTTGTTCCATGATTGTTTATACTTGCGCGCTTGAATTCTGCGCGCAGCGTTCTCCACACAAGTGTCGCCCTCCTTTTGCGCGAGAATTTGCTTCTTAGGTTGCATTATCAAATTAATGAAGAAGGTTTTCTTAATTTTATTTTAGGTACCAGCGTGTCAGTTGAGAGGCTTTGGATGCTGTATTTGGCTCTTAAAGGACTATTGCGTAACATCAAGGTATTCTTTAACTGTATTTTCTATTTATTTTATTTATTCTTCGTTGGAAATATTAATGGACGACTATCACGAATATGACTTCATTGCGATTCTACGACAAATTGATTAGCTCCACTGCAAAATTTGTGATGCAAATACACCACGCTATGACGTCAACTTGTAGTTTACAAGAAAATTTACGGCACGGTTAGAATATACTATACTATATCTTTGTCTCAGGCTGCAGAAGACAGTGTGTATCATAACGACTTGATCAAGCGTGACGTCATTCCTGTACTAATCAATCTCAGCTGTAAGGGAACGTCATTTAGCAATCAGTGGCTGTTAAGAGACCTCGAGGTAAGTGAGAACCGGAATTTTTAGTCAGTTGCCTTTTGCTAGGGAGAAAAATGGGCTACTTCAACGATACGGCGGCCATCTTGGATTGCAAGGCATCCAGGGGTCAAATAAAGCTTTGTTACAGTAATGTCGTCGATTGATATAAACAACTCACCACAAGAAAATAAAACAAAAGATGAATTAAGACGGTACACGATCACCTTTACCCATAAAAGAAAGACAAACACACGAAACTTTTTATATTTTTCGTCATCTTTGTTTTGTTTTGCCCCCTGGCAAGATGGCCGCGGTATCGTCGAAGTAGTTCATTGGAGACCTAACAAACTCTAATCACATCTATGCCGAGTACAGGAATCAAACCGTAAATCCGATGTGATAGGGAAGTGCACCACTGCTTTACCAACCTTGATTACCTAATAAGCCTTGTTTTCGCAATGCCAAAGGTGTTATCGCTGAAACTTTACAAACTTGAGAAGATGAAACCAAAGGAGAAATCAGAAGCACCAATGAAAGGAAAGGGCGCAAAAGCAGCCGCGCAGGCCGCAGCGAGTAAACCATCATCAACGTCGGTAGCCAGTGGATCGTCTGCTGAATCTGGTGGGGAGGATCCTTATGAAGGCATGGATGATGTGACCAAGGCCTGCTTTGATGTAAGATCACACATGGCTATAGACCTTGGGCGTAGTGTTTTCCTTTCCAGAACAGCCGTTGTTCTCTTGAGAATGATATTCTTTGTTTAAGCTGTATCCATTATCATGTGTCTTCTCATGCGTAACCGTTAAACAAAGAAATGAGACTTCTAGGAATGACACGTGTTGTGAAATGGAAAAACATTACGCCCTAGGTAAAGAGGTGTATTCGTATTTCCACTGGTATAATGAGCCTTTGGTGCAGAGGATTGTGGTACTGAGTGTGGGGACAAGATCGAAAAGCTTCGTAACCTTGCTTCTTTAAACTCAGTTTCACAATTATATGTACAACGAGGTCGTCTTTTGAAATCCCCCCCCCCCCCCTTCCTGGTTAATTAATAACCAGTTGTTTATTGTTTTAGACCATCCACGAGGCCGTCCAAGCATCATTAGCGATACTAAGAGCTATTTATGAAAACGTCGGAAGAGACCGAGAAAAACTCCTGGAAGAAGTACAGCGATGGTATGATAATCCAAATGGATAACATCAATATAGATTATGTGCATACGAACGTGATGTATCGTGACTACCTCACAGTATCTTTCCATGACTGCGTCACCACTCTCGTAACCCAGTCGTGTCATGTGAGCTGCGATTATTCAATAATTACTCAAAAGATTTACAATTTCATTCTACTTTTCTAGCTTTGATGGAAGTGGATTTCAACCCTCAGAAGAAGTCAAAGAACTTTCAAAGAAATGGTATGATCGAGTAGTGTGGTACTTTACTTGCAATGGGTTATCTTTCTTACTTTTGACTTGTATTACACAGGGAACCCAAACCAGAAAAGACTGAAGATGTTCCTCAAGATGTAGTGATAGATGTGGGGGTGGTGAGGTACTCTGCTAAGGAACTCAAGAACTGGACTGTAGAGGCGAAACCCGAACAGGAGGACATGGCACAGAAGCTAATACCTACTATGAGTGATGCTGAGATAGCAGAGGTATCATAGAGTACGAAACAAATAATTAGACAGACTGACTTACGGAAGGACTGACGGACGGACTGATTAGACAGACGGATAGACAGACAGACAGACGGTCGGACAGACGGACTAAATGACTGACTGACGGACGGATTGTAAGTACATAGTGAGGGACAGACACACAAAAAGATAGACGAACAGATCCTGGATTAAAGCAAAGCAAGCAGACAGGAATACGAACGGACAGACAGACAAGGGTTACAAATAAAMGAGAGACAGTAAAATGATAACTCACTGATTTCACAGATATGTTGCGCTATGCGCTTCATGCCTGGTGCATTTCACACATAATTATTCTTGTTTCCTTTTCTAGACTCGACAAAAACAGGCTCGTACCAAATCAGCTGAATTACTAAAGAATGTTTTAGAAAAGGAGAGAAAACCTGGTTGTACAGATTACCTGGTTAAGGTGGGTTCAAACGAGACTCAAACACGATACCTTTAGATTTGGTACTTTAAGATTTTTAAAATCTACGACGGCGACGTCAACCGGAAGTGTAAATAATTTCTCTTCGGGGTTCTGTTCATTGGAGGTTTTATTCAAAACATGGTCAGTGAAGTCAACTCATCCAAAGGGAAGACAGATTTTAAAGACTCGAAACCCCACAGGGAAGTTATTTACACTTCCGGTTCACGTTGCCGTCCCAGATTTTTGCAAATCTTAAAGTCCCTATTGTTTACATGACCGCTCCCTCATTCAGTAGACCTTGTTTGTACTGGGCGACTTGCTGGCCGCTGTAAAATGTGCAGTATTGATAAGATGCTGTCTAATACCTGGCCAGAAGGGAAGGAAGGGATGAATGGAGATTTTATCGCGCGTCCATACAAAAGGTTTATGTCTTGTACTTGCTTTGGTCAGTCCTGTGAATAAATCATGCTGTTTATTTTGATTGCCTGTTTGTCTGTCCTTCCATCCTCCTGTCTCGCTGTGAATCTGTCCGTGTGTCTCTATGTCTGCGTGTCTGTCCGTCCTTCCGTCTCACTGGTTTTGTTTTTTTTTTTGTTTTTGCTTTTGTCTTTCTGTCTGTCTTTCTGTCGTTCTGTTTGTATTCGTCAGTCTATTTTGTTCTTCCCTTTCATTTGTTTGTTTTTCCCTTTTATTCGTTTGTCTTTTTTTTTTTCTTTTTTTCTTTATATTTAATCTAAAAGGTTGTTTCTTTTCTTCCCGCCAGGTTAATTTAGCTTTATCCATAATTTACGCGCGTCATCTGCTGGCCGCTATTCTGTCCGACTGGCCAGAAGAACAGGTCATTACTTCTGAACTGCTGGACAAGTGTGACGAGATCCAACTAATAGGACTTCTAGATATCATACAAAGAATGGAGAGTAAAGAAACTTTTGAAAACGTAAGATCATTGAATTTCGTACAGGGAATGTTTACGAATTTGTTGCGCAGGGTATTGTGGGATGTATTGAGGGGCACCAGCTAAATATCATACGAAGAATGGAGAGTTAGACACTTTCGAAAACGTAAGATCATGCACTCTTGGGTAGTATTTCGTAGAAGGAATGGTTACGAATTTGTTGCGCAGGGTATTGTGGGATGTATTGAGGAGCATAAGCTAAAATTTTCTCTAATCATTCACTCATAGTAATAAAATGTAAAATGGTGGCTAAACAAGGCTTTATATTGTTGTTATAGGTTGTATCAAACGTCGTTCGTCAGGGTGACACTTTACTCGTGCAGCCCTTGTCGTTAGCTGCTACTCATTGTATGGGAGAAGAGACTCTTTCCTCAGAGACCAGGGAATCTGAACACGATTACAAGAATGAAACTGTGGACTCGGTACGTGCAAGTCTATGTAATAAGACTGCAAGAATAAAGAAAATGGAAGGGCAAAAATTATATTCAAAATGGGCTTCCGGTGGGAATTATAGGCGCCATGTTAGTTGACTTAATCAAGATGGCAGACGTCTTTTTTCTTCTTCTCATGGATGCAGGACACCAATTAAAGGGCGATACCTTTTGTTGGGATTTCTGAACCATTTTTAGGACGACTCTAACCTTAATTTTCTGTTTACAGGGTAAAGTACATATAGCAGGGGCATCAACCTTGTTCGTCAAATTCGACCCAAGGTAAGAACTAAAATCAAGATACTGCCTTTTTATACTATTTTAAGTATTTGATATTGAAATCACAGCTTATTTTTTGATTTTCTTTTCAGGTGTGCTACAGAGGAGGGCTGCGATGAACTCATTTTAGCAACGTCGTTGGACTATCAACAGAACAGACACGTGTTCAGCGGACCGCAGGGTCGATGGGTGGACTTAGAACTACCAGGTATCAAGACCCATCTATTTGTTAACAGATATGGTTTAGTTTACAGGGTTCTCATGATAAACGTAAATGTATGAGCCGTGACGTGACTCACGTATTTTGACGTGACTTGGAGTTAGAGACGTGACGTGACTTAGAGACGTGACGTGGAGGGAAGATCTTGACATGAAGTTGCGTGACGTGACATTGAGGTATCTTTCTAATAAGGCTGATCATCACGTAATTTTTCATCAGGTGATACATTATATTACAAGTTCACGTCAGACAGTAGTACCAATGACTGGGGATGGAAGTTTGTCGTAACAGGAGGACAGCATGGAAGGTAGGAAGTAAATTATTGTCACTTTCTCCCAATATTATATATTGTAGCTGTGGGGACTGGTAGTGCTCTACATATTATTTAGCCACCTCTCTACGCATTCTCTGATTGGTCGAGAACTGTGCTTTATTAGAGAACAGAGGACGGTGCTAACGCCATGCAGCCTGCTTTACAAAGAAGGTTTAAAGAAAGCATCAAAGACTTCAACGCCTATGGCTCACTGCGCTGAGCACGATAAAGATCTTTTACTTTTACCAAGAGAATATTAAGTCACTACAGCTCTGACCAATCAGCGCGCGGAGCTAAAAATATATTAAAAAAATACTTTCATGGTTAGAGACCCATGTTTCGGAGATGTGCTCTCTTACTTAATATTCCTTTGCTTTTACTTAAGCAAGTGGGGAGAGATAGGCTTCATTCTTGCTGATTCTTGTTGTTTGGATCCTCAGGTTCAAGACAGGATTCTCGGTATTAAATGCTCTACTTTCGCTGGACAATCATATCGCAAGGTAAACTACCTTCAGTTTCGTCGTGTCCAAGTCCACGTTGTGGTTTTAATGGGGAGTGGGGATTTCTTGGTGTGTTTTATCTTGTGTGATAGTTTTAATATTATGTGCGGGGATTTCTATACTGTGATATATAGTGTATAATAATGTTAATATTTTGTCTTCTCATGTTAGAACTCTTCCAGTTCAGCTGCTGTGGGGATGGCTAGTATCTGTAGCTTGTTGTCAGGTTGGACAGCAACGGCTCATGGCAACTGGTCTCTTGCTGAGATTATTATTAGTTGTTTCTGGGTAAGACTGAAAGAACAATGATTATAAAATGCGCGCCGTCCATTGTGAAACAAAATTTCGTAAGATTTTTAACAGGTTTTTGTATCGTGACACGATAGCTTTACCTGTTTTCCCCTCTCTCCTCCCATCCCTCTCCTCCCATCCATCTCCCCCATCCCTCTCCTCCCATTCCTCTCCTCCCATCCCTCTCCTCCCATCCCTCTCCTCCCGTCCCTCTCCTCCCATCCCTCTCCTCCCATCCCTCTCCTCCCATCCCTCTCCTCCCATCCCTCTCCTCCATCCCTCTCCTCCCATCCCTCTTTCCCAAAAGGACGCAACGATATCGCACACAGTCACAAGACTGCCACTGCGCATTCTTCTCTTCCTTTTCCCCCCGCTAATGAGTCGTCTTTCGCCGCTGAGAGTCCTGCGGACGTCACATGTAAATTGAGTTCATTTGATGTGTTGTTCTATCCCTTGCCACGAGGATTTTCCCCGGCTTTTTCGGTTTTCCTCCCTCCATAAAAATCAAAATGTGAGTTGAGATTTGTGTGTATTGAATATTTGAATGTAGTATGGAGTATGTATGGAGGATACACCGCCCCACAAGCTTATAGCTTTAAAGCCTACCCTGTATAAATAAATTTTTTCATTAATTATTTCATTCTTTGGTTCGCGAAGTGAGAAATTTATCCGGCGAAAATGTGTGCAATCTTTTGTATACTCTTCTTTTTCCTTTCCTTCTTCTCGCGTTTTCTTAGTTATTCTCCTGGTTCATCTAACAGGATCATTCGTTTTTTGTTATGTCCTCCAGGCAAGCTGTAGATAGCAATGGATCTCAGACGGACCCACTGGACGCTGCACAAAGACCCGACCTTAGGCTGCTGAAGCCACTATGGGCCTTGTACACCAAGATGTTGGAGAAAGAAGGCAGTAAGTTGAACTAAGCTGTAAGCATTTCTTATCATTTAAAAATCAATGGTGGTATACTGTGGACCATTTGCCTCAACTCTGGGGTCTCTAGTTTGATTCCTGGACTCACCATCTTCCCTTGATTGAATGGCTTTTTCTCTGGGATCTCCGGGATCTCCGGTTTTCCTTCCTCCGTAAAACCTAAAAAATTCAATTCCAATTCGATCTGTGAGTCGCTTTGATCATCCCAGAGGTTGTTAAAGGGTAGCGATAAATCTGCAGGTTAATCTTTACACGTGACTGTGTACTTAACACAAGTCTTAACCATTTTACTCTACAGGTTCCGGTGCAGCACCAACTCTTGTATCTCCGGTATTACGCGGACTGACAGAGCTTTTCTTAGTGGTAGAGAATCTAGCTCAAGTGAGTACTACACCTAGACAACTACTAAAAGTGCAGGTTTTGCATCTCCTTGGATCTTTTTGCTCCTTGGGCTTCCTGTGGTGAGGACAAAAAAGTCGTACTAGTTCTTCTCTGCCATAAGATTTAACACAGGGATTCCAATGGAGAATATATGGGGTAGCCTGCGGAGGAGGCTACATTGGTTTTTAGTTTGTAGTTTGTTGTTTGTACGATTTCTCCCTGTAAAATCCCTAGTTTGCGCATGTTTTCTATCTGTTCTAAGGTGATGTTTTGGTAATTGTAGGACTGGGGTATGGCTGAAGATCTTGTCGTGGGATTCACGACCAATGAAAGTCTAAAGAGGTGCTTCTCACAGGTACGTGGATTGAAACGATACTTCTTGATCTGTTGATCATCAGCAGCATCGTCACCATCATCAACTTCATAATCATCACCACCACTTCATCATCAGCAACAACACTATTATCAACTTCATCATTATCAACATCAACACCACAAGCAGCTGTGTCATTACCACTATCATCAACATCATCACTACTACCACTATCAACTTCATCATCATCATAACCATCATCAAGATCACCATCACCATCACCATCACCACCATTATCATTGTCATCATAATCATTGTCACCACCATCACCGTCATTGCCATCATCATCATCATCACTGTTACTATCTACTTCACCATAATAACCGTGCCGCACCACCTACGTTGACATCACCGCCGTTAGTCATTTAGTTTCCAGTTTGTTGACAATCTTTCTAATCTCTTCCTTCAAGGCTGTACAAAAGATCGGGGCCATAGGTATTGCTATTGGTTTGCCTAATAAGGCGTCTGATGCTCTTATACAAGCAGCACTCCACACCCCACCAAAGCCTCCGACAGAAACAAAGGTAAAGTAGTATTGGCTCAATTGGGCTACCTGTGGATTAGTGTACTAAAATTTCGTACTAATTTCTGTTATATTTTTTTAGGAGGATGGTGCCCCTGTCGCTAAGTCAGAGTAAGTAGATTCTGCACAATAAACTACTGCTACTTCCATCTTTTCATTTCCTTCCCCTCCTTTTCAGGGGGCGCTGTTGCTTTTCCATTTTATCTTTTACTCCCTTCATTTTTACTCTTTTTTACTGAGAGGCCGAATTCCAATGCAGATTTTATAATGAACTAACTTCAAGAAATATTTCTCATATCCTTTTCCCCTTTTTGTTTTCCCTTTTCTAGTGTCATTTTCATTCCTAGTATCATTTTCTTTTTCCTTTTACAGTGATTTTGATTTACCTTTTATGATACACCTCGAAGACGAGGAAAACGATGATACAACTGCCGAAGAAGACACGACCGATGACGAAAGCTCCGGAAGCGTCTGGTAAACCCATGCTTGCTTGCCTCGGAAAATGTTCGAAAAATGCTTGGAAACTGTTAAACGGTTTGCCGTAAAATACCTAGAGAATTATCCAATGTAGATTTATATCAAGAAATGCTGAATCCCGAAGAAGAGCATTGAATTATGGACAATTGTGATTTCTGCGCGGTCCTGACTGCTGAATGTGGCTGATGTCACGCAAGGCGTTTCCTGCCCATTCTAATGTTAAGTACTGCTGGTTCTAGTTACAGGTCACGCAACATTGTCTGGCCGTACGTTGCGCACTAATGACGCATCTTACCGCGAAAAGGGGATAGTGACTTGCTAATAGTATTGCTTGTGCAAATTTTATTGAAGAAAAAAAAGCAATAAAGGTTTAGTTGTTCAATGTAATAACAAAACGTTACACCAATTGAATTAATGTTCTTTGCAGACTTTTGGGACCTTGTTGACAAAAATGTGCGCTCGATATATTGTCGACCAGCGAGTTACTCCTAGTAATCAAAGGCCCTTAGGCGAACTCGTGGATACTTGTTGCACTTTTCGAAGATTGGTCTTCCTGTGCCCTCTAAGCTTGTTAACATTCTTAAACGGATTCCAAATATTTCGCTCGATTTAGTATTTTGAATGCTCAATTTATCTAGTAAGATGAGTAATCGTCCTTATTATTTTCCTTTTAGCTTCTAGTTCTTCGCTAGTTTGTTGAGTTTGGAATTGAAAATTGTCTGAACTTCAATTAATACGAAAGACGACTTCGACTACGACTTCGCGATAGAGTCAACTGAGTCAAG
>NW_022261511.1:85092-112576 GCF_009602425.1 Actinia tenebrosa | reverse complement strand
TCAGAATTAAAATTGTCACTTAAATATTGGGAACCAACAGGAGGTCGATAAATTGCCCCAAATAAAATATTCTTTGAGTTGTTTATAAGAATTTCAAGCCAAATACCTTCGACAGAAGTGGACTCTAGGTCCCCTCTTCTAAGAACTGATAGAGTGTCCCGTACAAAAACAACAACTCCACCACCTTTAGCTTGACGATCCCTTCGATAAGTAGTAAAACCATCTACTTTAATTTCATTATCTGAGACTGTCGACTTCAAGTGGGTTTCCGTGATTGCAAATACATCAATTTTGTTATGATGTTCCAATATTAAGCGTATTTCATCCATTTTAGGTAGAAGAGAACAAATGTTCAGATGAATAAATTTAAGACCCCGTTTACTTGATAAGTTCTTCAGCTCAGGAATGGCATACTCCAGTGAACTTTCTTCGTCAACATCAGCAGGAAGAGTAGTACAATTTGCACATGATTTTGATACCTCAAATTGAGGACCAATACATTTAAGATGAAAAGGATTGCCACACATTGAGCAATTTACATAGCCAAGGTTCTTCTTTAAAACAATCTTGCACTTTGAACACCTTGGTCTCAGTGAGCGACCAGAAGTAGCTTGAACACCATTGACTGGGCCAGGGTTGAGTTCCAAATCACCAGCTAAGTATAGTAGAAACAAAGCTATGCCAGATTGCCTTACGAGTTGAGAGGAAGCCAAAATAAGTATCGGTAAAGACGGAGTGTTATGATGTCGACGAGTTGATACGACACGTGTTGTACTTGTACTACCAATAATGTCGTATAAAGCACTCTTCTCCAGAACAATTCCAGTAGAAAAATGCTTCACAGGATATTTACCATGGAATGAACAATTAAAAAGAGCGTAAAATATAAAAAATATATATAAAATTAAAAATATTTTACGGAGCCCCCGTTCTGCGTGGCCACTCGTCATCTTGCTTCTTCTATTCACGAGAATATACAATGAGATATGGAGTAGCGGAAAATTGCTGCTGCCCACTAAAGTGGACAACGGTATACAGTCAATTCAAAAAACGTTGTCGTCGACCGGCTCAAGCCTACGCGACTGGACCGAAAGGAATATGGGTAAAAATCACATTTACAATATTTACAAAAAAATGATAGTTAAAAACCTCGTTAAAAATAGTCGTGTGATTTGAAAGCTCGACCAATCAGAAAAGCGATGTACACCTGGCGGGCGACACTTTTAGCATTACGCACAGGGTTCCCATGCGATGACCACGAAAACTGAGTTGCATAGTTTACCATATTAGGGACCTTAAGCTGCAGGACGGCAACGTGGGCGACAACGTGGGCGAAATTGAGGCGCTTCAACCTTCTATTGTATTATTATCTAGTGTTTATCTAGTATTTTACTCGATAAGCACCCCCGTTTTAGAGTGAAATGTCGTCTTTTGGGAGCGCTTTACTTAGAACGAAAATCAGCAAATGTAAGCTTTTGGCGTAGCCGTTCTCTTTAGTACGCAAAAATAGGACATTTCCCGTCTTACTTTCGGCATAAGACGGTAATGATGCATAGTATTTCGTACATTCCAACGAGTATCTATTGAATAGCGCAATTAGTGCTATTGTATATTTGCCGTCGTCGTCGTCGTTGCCGTCCTGCAGCTTAAGGTCCCTATTCTATACCGCGCGTGAGCTCCGCTATAAACTAGCACAACGCAGAGGGCTGAAAAAGCTTTTAAGCGAAATGAATAAACAATTGAACGTATTTTAAATAGAAAATACCGAAAAAAGCTCACTTATTTGGAATATAAGAACGTAATAGAAAATACTGAAAAAAACTCACTTATTTGTAATATTTGTTCAATTTGGAAATATGAGCCTTTTCTGTCATGAAGAGAAACTATAAAATGCAGTCCTCGATCCAGACACAATAGCCGTGATGCATATGTCTAAAAATTACGTTGAGTTTAACATCAGAAAATATTGAAATCTTGCGTGAAATAAAATGTTTCATTTACCTCATAATCCTTTACCTAATAAGCTCATTTAACAACATAAACACACATCAGCTAGCTGTTTGCATCACGACACATTGCTGACTTTAATCGATCCCTTGAAACCTTTCCTCGTTCGCCACTTCTTCTAGCTCTCTTCCCTCGCTTACACTATCATGTATTATATTCTTCTCCTCAAGCAAATTCCGGCTCAAATTGATAAAGAACAGCCATACTTCCATAGCGAAATTTGGCTGATTCAGCTCTAGCTATCCAACATGTTCCACTATCTGACGTCATCACACCTCATTCATCCCAAGCCATCAAATCCGTGATATTCCACAGGGATCCCAGCTTAAGTCATTTCGCAACTTTGACGGACGATATCACCCCAAAAAACGCATTTCATGGAATTTTTATTTGGATTTTCAAAATCAACAAGGTTTGATGTACATTTTAAGCTATGATGTGTCTGGTACCTCAGAGTCCCTTTAAAAGTTATTGTTATTTCATGTTTTATTTCCGGTATTTAGAATAGAATAAACTAGACGCTGTAGGCAGCGTTGACTGGGATACCTGGAAGGGGAGTGGAGGACCTGGTTTCAACATGCATGGAGTATTTAATTGGTTGAGCTTCCAAAAATACTGATAAAGTAGTTCAACTGGAACTCAATCTGGAACTGCAATTCTAGTTCCGGTCCGGMTTTTGGCATAGGTAATTAGGTTGTTGTCCGAGCATAAACGTGCACATTTGCACGGGCATTGTATAGCTCGCTTTAAAATCAAAATGCTTCATTTAAAACGTAAATACGGGCTAATATTTGCTCCAGACCTCTCTCATAATTGCTATACATTTTATAATTTTATAATTTATCGATATTTCTTAGTGAATCACCATTTTTTTGAAGAAAAAATTAAAGGAGATCATAACGCTTCGAACGTCAAAGATCAAATCCTGGAATGTGCTTAGCAAATAATTCATTTTGCTTCTTAAATCAAACAGAATCTTAAAATAAATATCATATTGCTATGTACCTCATGTTTCTTTGTGGGTAGACTTTGAAGCCAAAACAGTTAATATAAATACATAAATGTAGGCTATAAGAATACCTATATTGTCATGCTGAATGAATTTGCAGTATCGCTTATCGTATAAATTCTGACTATTGAAACCCTGTTCTCCTTATCGATCTTCGCTCGTTCGTGCAGAAAATACTGCTCGAGCAGATGAATCATGAAGAGTAAACCAAAACAAGCTATTGCAGATGAAGTTCATTGAAAATTCTTAGAAATAGTCGCTTCGAAACCATTGGTATTTTCTTGCCTTGAAATCCTTGTTTACGAAATTGATAAATTAATATTTCTAGTTAGGCTGTCTTGAATTACAGCAGTCAACAAAATAGAGCATGCGTAGACATAAACCTGTGCCACGTGATCTGCTAGCTCCGCCCTCTCAAAATCACTTGACAACAGTGACATTGATTGACATCTGGTACATGATAATTGATTGGACTATTGATGTGAACCTCATAGCAGATGCCCGCAAAGGTCTCTTGGGTAAGTTCCTGAAGATCCCTGGGTACTATTGCGCAACTTTTCCATTTTGTCGTGAAGACAGAAAAAAAAAACAAAGGCATTTTATGACTGTGATACCACAGGTATCCCAGTAAAAAGTGCTATGTAGGTTCTCCCGTGTCAATTTTTAGGTATTAGGATACAAAGAATGAGGTTTTCTCCAAAAAATTTATTTTGCTTTTTCGCAGGTTTGAAATGTTATCTTTCCTGTGAAACGTTTGCCAGATTTTGACTGTAATGCCCTAAATTTTGAGAAAAACTGAGTTCGTGACTAAATATAGACCGGAAATCTTCCATCGCTAAATATTCCCGCCGACCGAAAGAACCGGCTTCGAGAAAGAGCGATCCTCTTCGATTATATTATGACAGCACGAATCGTCCACAGAAATTCTAATTCCTAGTGAGCAATCGGCCAATTCCGCCTCTTCAAACGCCACAAAGTCGACATAACAGAAGAACTAATTTGACAAGTGATGGCAAGATTTTTGTGGCTGCTGCCTCGTAGAGGCGAAGCCACTATGTCATCGAGTTGTGTAAGTAAGTCCGTAACAATATATAAACTTCGGAACCAATCACGGCTTAAATAAAAAAATCTCCCTCTTACTGAAGAGTAAGCGATGCGACATCGAAGAAATGACGACAAATGGAACCACAAGTAAGCCGTGTTCTCATAAAATTCAACCATATTATTCATAACAGCTTTCATTTGGTATTTCTATACGGTAAAGTGAAAGGTTTTGCAGGTGTTAGTCAAATTTAGGGCGATGTTTGGCCAATGGCTGACCTCAGATAAAAAAATGCAGATAAAAAAATATGGCAGCCTCTTCGGAGGATAATTGAGCCTCTTCGGACGATAATTGAGCTTCTTCGGAGGATAATTGAGCCTCTTCGGAGGATAATTCAGCCCCATAGTGGGATTGATAGTATCTCCTTAATATCTATACCAAATTATAGCACTTTGCACTGTTGTATTTTATACCTTGTCGTTTTTAGTGCCTACTACAAAGTAGTAGACACTATTGTCATGGGGTCAGTGTGAAATTAACTCTGTCACTATCGAGTAAATAAACAAAGCATATTTTCATATCTTGCCTGTTAGTCGTCAAAACAGAATCACATATGAAGTAGAAGAGACCTCAAGGGAAAATTTATCTAAATCTGGGAGAACATTGTGGCTTTTTCATCGAGAAAACGAGGAAAACGTTCCTCAAAATATGATCGCCATTTTGTTTCAGTCATGCAACAGTTGCACAAAATGAATCGGCATAACACAGGAAGCCCAAATTAATCAATATCGACATTTAATAAAAACCTATACCGAAACCTTTACTTTCAACATTTATATTTTTTTCAGCAACACCGCTATTTCAATTACCTATATATCCTTCATATTTAACAATTAGACTACGAGGTCGAGATTTCTATGAGTCAATAGATAGTCGATGAGGCGAGTAGCGCCGAATCGACTATTTGCCTCATAGAAAACGAGAACGAGTAGTCTAATAGACCCTTTCGAATTCCAAATTACCGCTGTGTTTCGTGATTACAGACTCATTTGCACAGGGTTAACCTCGAGGTTGTGCAGAATATTCTCGGGTTCCAGCCAAGGTCCGTCGAGTTTCAAAACTGTTTGTATTGTTTAAGTTGTGCATTCTTTACTTTTCTGTTGGTATTTGTGAATATTTAAAAACTGATACGAGGCTAACCCTGTGCAAATGAGTCTGTAATCAAGGAACACAGCGGTAATTTGGAATTTGAAACTGGTTTATTGTTTTAGTGTAAACCTGCTAGCTAATATCATAGTATTGAAAACAAAAAATGACACTGAAAACTTTACTGTACAAAGCGACGGTCAACCGGCAGCACTGTTTTTATTCATATTTGCGAACTCGACTAGAAGTATTGACGTGAAGCTTAAACCTGCTCTATTTTTATAGCTTTTTGTCTCTATCATTACTGTCAAAACTCTCTTTCTCTCCGTTTTTTATCTTATCTTGGAATCATTTTTCTAATTAATGAGTGATAAACTGAAATAATTTATTTACAAATACTTTGTTGTCAGATCATTCAAAGCCGTGCCATGTTTACAATTTGCTTTGCCTTTTCTTTATTGTTTCGTCTGTTCTTAGCGTTTCTTTTTACCGTTCTTCTTGAATACATGACTGTGAATAAGTTGTTTTTTGGATTTTTTTCTGTTCTTTGAGGGAATTCTTTTAAAATGCCATCATTATCTCAGTAGTCAGTTGTTTGTCCGTCGTAAAGTTTGCACATGAAAATCTCAGTGAAATCTGACGGCCGCTTTTTCTGGTTAAAACTGCCATAATTCTTCAGTTTTTACTTATCTGTACCTCAGTTCCTTTCCTTGATACAGTCTTGTCTTTTCTACAATCGATTTTTAAAGATGTTTTAGAGAACAAGCAGAGATTTCGACGAAACTTGACCATGCACCTGTTTATTTTTCGCTACTCGCTATCTATCACTGGATAGATAGTGAGTACGTTAGCCAATCAGATTGCAGGATTCGTGATCGTATGCTAACAGGTTTATGCTAAATCAGCTACATTGTACCAACTTCCATTCCTTTCCTGTATAACAATAAATTCTTATGCCAGTAGCCACATGCGCTTATTGAGCGCCTATTTTTCTCAAATGTTTTTTGCCGCTAAAACCACAACTTTATAAAGCTAAAACTCGGATTTCATTGGATTTTTCTAAAACTTGGAAAGTTTGTAAATAAACTCATGATTCAAAAAAGGCCGTTTCCGATTTTCGAAATTTAATTTCTTTCCAAAGTTATGACCTTTTTTACTCTGAAGCAATCGCCGAACTTCGAGGAAAAATAGCGATATAAAAGAGATCATATCAAAAATCGGATACCTTTTTGAGCTTATTACCTCCTACTATAGCTTTAAATTTAAGTGTCCGTCAATTTTTTTTTACCAAGGCATGGTTTAATTTCGCTTCGAGGACAATAACGTCAACTGCAATAAAAAATTCTGTTTCAAAATTTTTCATAGATTACGTTTATTCAGCTTTCAGAAAATGTAAACTTTGTTTGTGTTATACTGTAAAGCGAGCGTGTAATTTAAGTTCGCGCGCAAAGTGGTCGTAAACGTATCTTAATACCTTAAACTTGGCTTACCTGAGATCAAGATGGTGGGCTCCTCCTTTTATTAATATGGCCACTAATGATGATGAGACAGATTCGAGTACCTATGAAAAAAAAGTGATTTTGTCTTTTCAAGCTCATTAACAATTCATAAGCTTCAACAAAGAATCAGAAAATTGTATTTGGCCAGGTGAATGAGTCTTGACACTGGATCATACACTATGGTCTGTTTAGTCCCTCTTTTCCCTCCTAACTCAGTCAAGTGGGGGTTTCTCCCTGTTTTGGCCACGCGGGGATAGGGTATGAGTTTGAAGCGCCACGCAGGGAGTTGCAAAAATAGAGACTGTGGACAACAGACAGAGATATTGATAACTCTCCCTTCCACTCCACTAGTCAAAAACTGTCAGTCGGTATTGGCCAGTCTAGAAATGTTTATAGTCCACACAACTCATACTTTAAAACAAAATTCTTTGCCTGATAACGAAAAATGTTTTAATGAAGTTGAATTTTAGCAAATTATTTATTCTGTTTCTTTMATCAAATAGAATCTTAAGATAAATATTGCTATTTACCTTTGTACCTTTGTACAAGTCCTGTTAAATGAATTTGTTTATATCGCTTATCGTAAATCTGGTCTTGAAAAACAGTTCTTCTTACCGATCTTCGCTTGTTCGTGCAGAGAATACTGATCAATATAGTTAACCAAAACAATCTATTGTTCATGATGTTTGAAAATTCTTAGAAATAATCGCTTAGAAATAATCGGTTACTAAAACAGGGAATGGGGATGGACCGGGAATGGGGAATGGATGACTCGGACGAGCTATCAGCTGTATTACCCTTAAAAAGTGTCATAGCGCTTGCGCTTGCAATCTAGATTTTTTATAATAAAAAAATTGCCAAATTTTACGTTACGGACCGAGCAAACGAGGTAAATAAGATATATGGCAAGGCAATGAGATTAAAAAGAGGAGAAGCAACAAATTTCCAATTTTACGAAACACACAATGTCCCAAGAAGTCCACTTACAGAGGCCAGMAGCCAGAAGAAAGATATTAAACTCCATCATAAAATTGCCGTTAAAATACGAAGGAAGGAAGGGTTGGACCAATCGACAGAGGTGACCTGGGTTCAAATTTACCCCTTCGTTGCCCTGCGAAGTTAGGAAGCCGGGGAACGCGATTTAAAGTGCTACTTGGACGAAAATCGCTTCAAAATCAAAACTCTTTCATTCGAGCTGGAACTTTGCTGAGATAATCTTGAATACATTAAGAACCACTCATTGAAATATCTTTCTAATATTCGAAAGGAAAGGACCAAAATTTTACAATTTATTTTCGTCCGCCATTAATTTCTTGTTACAAGAATTCGGCTCAAGCAGACTGGCACGAGTAACGTATGACCACATACATTCAACCCAAACCAAAACATTAGTGGCTAAATAAATGTATGTACCATGTTCGTAAAACTCGGTTTATTTGGTTTATTCMGAAAATATATAATGTGTTATTCGATTCCTTAACTACTCTATGACCAAACAATGTCTAGGCGTTGAAATTTTTTTTCAGTTTCGATAATATTGACGATCATAATTGGGAAATTGCAATACATCTCGGCACGCCGAGAATCACAATAAAGCTCAGGACGCATGGGAGAGATTCTAGCGGCTCCATCGCGCGAAGTGACAGAGAGAGATTCGGGATCTATTCGAATCAGTCTAAGGATAACACTAAGGATAACAACTTTTCAAGGTATATTTACATACAATCGCAAAGAGCAACCTCACAATTTGGGTCCGCGAGACATCCGACACAAAAGTAAAATCTACGAGCTGAGTGACAGACGCCGCTGTCGGGCGAGTAATAAATAAGAAACCTTTGACATGTTTTTTTACAAAGATGATATTAGATAATCGTATGTTTTTACCTATTTTAATAAACATAATAAACATAATAAACATTTTGGAGCAAATAATAAACGTTCTGTAGCAAATTAGGAGAATTACGAGCTCACATTCTAGATTATTCGGCACATAGATCTAAGTAATTATCACAAATATTTATATCACAACGCAGAATTCAAAAGGCAATGGCAGATTTTTTCATAACATCAATAGCTGTTAGATTATATTGAAACTTCAAATTTAAGATCTTTATATCATGGACAGTATGTAGCAAATACAAATAATGGAATGAAAGTAAGGAATTCTTATGAAAACCTCTTCGCCAGCATTGCTTCTTCTTCTAGTTCGGCTTCATCTTCTCTCTTATACACGATAACTTCTTCGTTGGTAGCAACTGGTTCTAACTCTTCAGGATTAACAGAGAGAGCGTCCAAAGGACTTTCCACCATTTGAAAAGGTATCAAAGCTTTAAAAAAAGTTTACTGAGCTCATTCTTTTCACGATAACGCGTTAAAACATCAAATAAACTTTAGGTAATCGAACAAGAAATGTATGGTTAAAGCGACGCTAACTTAAATGGGTTGCATGTATGACGTCACAGAGAGAAACCGCTGTACATAATGACTATTTGGCCGTGAGACAAACAAATTAATGGCGGACGAAAATCAACCATAAAATTTCGGCACTTTTCTTTCGACTATAAGAAAGATATTTCAGTRAGTGATTATTAATGTATAAAAGATTATTTCAGCAAAGTTTTAGCTCAAATGAAAGAGTTTTCATTTTGGAGTGATTTTCTTCCAAGTGCCCCTTTAATGTCGAAAATTCTGCTCCGATTATGAGTGGGTCGACTCGATTTAGGGTCAGGAGTCTCCTTCTTTGTCTTCTCATATAGAGGGGAAAAGAATTTAAAAAAAAAAAAAAAAAAAATCGCTAAAATGGCTCGAAATTACTACTAAAGAACAAGGACTTCCGTCTATTGTCCTGCCTTTTATTGGGGAAAAAAACTCAAAATCTCTCCAGAAATGAATGAGAAGCTTTTAAAAATTACGGTAATTAAGATAATGGCTGTTAACTATGTCTTCGATAGGAGAGGTATACAGCAACAATTATGGTCCAAGCATTGAGCCCTGTGCTACACCACACTTGATTGGAATGGGTTTTGATATAAAACTAGACGCATATCTGCGTGAACTCGGGCTTTATAGCAGAAAAACGAAAGAATTCTTCGTGAACACTGTCATCCTTCCGACGAAACCTTGAAAAATTCCGCTAATGCTCGACCATGTGCTTATGTGGCGCATATTACGCACGCGCATAGAACTTGCGCATGCGCTTTGAACGCAACTGCGATTTGTGACAGAACACAAATAAAGCCCAATTTATACCTCGGGCATTTCTTTGAAAGCCCGAGTAATCATTGATCTTGACTACTTGTAAACGGTCTGTTATATAAGAAGAGGGCCAGTCAAGCGCTGTACCACAAATGCAAGCTACCATGCAGACGGTCAAGGAGTATACGATGGTCGATGGTGTCAAATGCTGCTGACAAGTCGAGGATTACCAAGACCATTTCACTTTGGTTATCCAACGCTCTCAGAATATCATTGGTGACTTTTACAAGRGCGGTCTCAGTAGAGTGGAACTTTCTATACGCAGATTGCATTTTGGGATAAAGATGTAACAGCCCAGATGTGAATGAATCTGGTTGGCCATGATCTTAGCCAAGAAAGGTAGATTTGCTATAGGTCTGTAGTTGGAAAAACAGTCCTTGTCTAGGTTTTTTTTTTGAGAAGCGGACGAAGCAAAGATGTTTTGAGTTGGTGTGAAATGGCCAGTAGTAACTGATCGGTTGACGATTGATGCTATATTAGGCATAAGGATTGGAATTGACTTGACAAGACTGGTTGGAATTGGGTCAAGTGGACATGGCTTGTTAGACGAGGCAGCCACTATTTCCTGAATGATCGTTACAGGTAAAGGTTGGAAGTTGTTGAAAATACTTTGATATTCCTTCCTTGCAGTATTTATCAAAACTGGAGGCAAAGATGACTATTCCAATTCAGCTCTTAAGTTGGTAGTCTTTTCTGTAAAGAATTCGTTGAATCGTGCAGCTAGGAGGTCAGATGAATATCTTATATTAAGGCTATTAATTACTTTACAGACAGAAAATCAATGTTAGTTGCGAAAACTAGTTGAATATGAATTTAAATACTAAAAGTAATACTTAGTTATCATTTTCCTTTTTATCGAACACTTTTAGTAAGATTACGAACCATTGCCGTGGAATATTTGGCAAATTTTTCATWAAAAAATAGATTGCAAGCTCCACGTCACTTTTTAAGGGTAATACCGCTGATCGCTCATCCCAATCTTCCATTCCCCATTCCCCATTCCCCATTCCCCATTCCCCATTCCCGGTCATTCCCCATTCTCTGTTTTAGTAACGTCCAAAATAATCACTATCTTCTTGGCTTGAAATCTTTATAATAGGCACTTTCCAGTTAACGGTCACGTGTCTGTACTGGAGAGTAATATTTTTGTTTTTATTTCAAATTGGTTGATTCTTTTTAGCTACTTTTCAAAACGTCATGAATTAATGAGCATTTAGACCTATCTGGTCCTTCAAATCCATCAAGTGCATGGATCTTAATACCTGATAATAGCTCAACATCGATGTCTTTATATAAAGACTTTGAAATCTTTATAGAGGACCAAAAGAGTACAAGAGCATGGAACGAATAAGGGCCCTAATTAATAAAAATAATGGGGTTCTTCTATAGCGCATTTCACAATGTCTCAATTCGCTTTACATTGCAGTGGAGGACTTTTCGGGCTGCATATTAAGGAGCTATTAGCAGCCGTGCAACTTACAATTATGAGTGATTAATTAGTACATTAGTGTTATGCCTCCAAATTGGGATAGGCTGTTGAACCGGGAGACAATCCCCTACTCTTACACGAATAATTCAACAGGTTCTTTTATGTCCCCCATTTACTGTTGGTTAGGAAGGGTTGGGAGACAGGGCCTACGGTATTAAGTCCTTGTCCAAGAAGACTTGATGGTCTAACCMTTTGCAGATGTAATTACAAAGGCAGCACCTTCTCCTCAGTTATTTTAAGACCCTGAGTGTTGGGCCGGCCGAGGCTTGAACCACGACCTCCCGCACAACAGACCGACGCTCTTACCAACTGAGCTTAGCGGGTGGCGGTTAAATGCTCTTTAATTATTCATACATTTTTGAAGTTGTTCGATAAACTCGCAGATCGTTAGGTTTTAGTCCTGATAAAACAATCCTGCTCATATATTAAACTATACGTAAAGAACTGAATGAAACGATGTGTAACCAGTGTGTTACAAAATTCAGTTTAACTAGACGCTGTAGGCAGCGTTGACTGGGATACCTGGAAGGGGGAGTGTAGGACCTGGTTTCAACATGCATGGAGTATTTAGTTGGTTGAGCTTCCAAAAATACTGATAAAGTAGTACTGATAAATAACTCAATTTGGAACTGCAATTCCAGTTCCGGTCCGGCTTTTGGCATACGTAATTAGGTTGTTGTTCGAGCATAAACGTGCACATTTGCACGGGCATTGTATAGCTCGCTTTAAAATAAAAATGCTTCATTTAAAACGTAAATACGGACTAATATTTGCTCCAGACCTCACCATTTTTTTGAAGAAAAATTAAAGGAGATCATAACGCTTCGAACGGCAAAGATCAAACCCTGGAATGTGCTTAGCAAATTAAATATTTTGCTTCTTAAATCAAACAGAATCTTAAAATAAATATTGCTATGTACCTCATGTTTCTTTGTGAGTAGACTTTGAAGCCAAAACAATTAATATAAATACATAAATGTAGGCTATAAGAATATCTATATTGTCACGCTGAATGAATTTGCAGTATCGCTTATCGTATAAATTCTGACTATTGARACCCTGTTCTCCTTATCGATCTTCGCTCGTTCGTGCAGAAAATACTGCTCGAGCAGATGAATCATGAAGAGTAAACCAAAACAAGCTATTGCAGATGAAGTTCATTGAAAATTCTTAGAAATAGTCGCTTCGAAACCATTGGTATCTTCTTGCCTTGAAATACTTGTTTACAAAAATTGATAAATTAATATTTCTAGTTAGGCTGTCTTCGATTACAGCAGTCAACAAAATAGAGCATGCGTAGACATAAACCTGTGCCACGTGATCTGCTAGCTCCGCCCTCTCATAATCACTTGACAACATAGTGACATTGATTGACATCTGGTACATGCTTATTGATTGGACTATTGATATATACATGTGAGCCCCTTAGCAGAGGCCCGCAAAGGTCTCTTGGGTAAGTTCCTGAAGACCCCTGGGTACTATTGCGCAACTTTTCCATTTTGTCGTGGAGAAGACAGAAAAAAAAACAAAGGCATTTTATGACTGTGATACCACAGGTACCCCAGTAATTACGATCTCTCGAAAGAGGTCGTACAAAATCAAAATGTTCATTCATTGGCTTTCAGTGAATTAATTAGCACGTGATTACTGAACTGCGAAGGGCCTATCGATATTTTTAGTTGGACTGTCTTCAATAACATCAGTCAATAAAATAGAACATGCGTAGACATAAACTTCCGTCAAGTGATCTGCTACCTCCGTCCTTTCCTAATCACTTGACGGCATAGTATTGCGCATGCAATAGAAAGGTTGGAAGCACTCCCAAGAGAGTCAAAAAACAAAAGCATTTTGGTGCCGTTAACAATGGATGTTGATAGGAAATTATTTATTAAATGGTACCATCGCTCCGGCCCGGCCCCTGAGAGGCAAAGATGACGTAACGTACAATCAAAGAATACCCTTTACACTTCCTTCCTTACCACTACGCTAAGACTCAATACCTTGAGCAAGAACTAAGTTTTGAAACTTAGAAATTGGAAAGGTTTATTCATATTTTTAAGTCCATTATACACAACATAATATAAAAATTTAGGCACTGTCTAAAACCAGAGCTCCAATTGTTGTAGCCAAAGGAGCCCAATTTAGATAAAACTAAAAGGTTAAAATAAAATGGGAGCCAAAAAATTGATTTCATTTGTTTTTTCATTATTCGAAATCAAGATGATTTCCACCATTATGAAAATTAGTGAAAAAAAACCAGGTTGTTAAAAAGTTAAGCTAATCTAGGATCAGGCCTAAACGAAGATTAAATTCTGTAATCTTGGGTAAGTTATTATTTATTTATCTATTTGAAAAGCCCCCTACGAGGTAAATCACCCAAAATCCGTGGTTTTAAAACCGTTGTTCAAAGGTAGATTAGTGGGTCGATTAAGACCTTGTCCACATGTATATGTTTTCATTCGTAAACGCATACCTTTTGATGCGTTTAGCCCTTCCGTCCAAGCGTAAACGATGAAACCGCGCACTGTAAACGCATATACTTTTAAAAACGCTCTCCAAAGTGAATACTTTTGAAAACGCCGTTTACGCGTTTTCGTGTGGACGGCCTTAACTAACCCCCAATTACGCGACTTAGTCTACGATATTATTTTCAAGATGGCGAATATACAAATGGAAATGGAAATTGTAAAAATAAAGTAAATATTGTGAAGAAAGCACACAAAAATAGTTTTATTGCTTTGGAAAGTGCACTCTTAACCGAACCACTTTAGGAGAATGTGGAGGATTTGCAAAGTAAGCTTAAGAACTTCATTAGCATGATGTCTTTCGCTTTAGATCGTCATAAATCAGATTTTTTACAGCAGGTTCTCAAGAAAGAAATGAGAATGTGAGTTATCGCACGTATCTAATTCTTCATACTCCCTCATTTTATGAGATCAAAGCTCAATAGAGTTTTTATAACTAAGAAGCGTTTTACACCCTCGATAGTCGGGCCATCGCATTTCTTTTAGACAATCATTTTCGATACACAAATTCACAGCAGCATGGTTGTAGATCTAAACTCAAGCAGGTCATTCTCTAATTAGTATCTTTCATTTTCTTCAGACAGCTCGACGGTTGATGATCGGTTACAATGATGAACTTCTGATCCAAAAGATATTATTGTAGATTAAATAACGCCCAGAARATACTTACATTGATATAGGGCCCATGGGTGTTGCAAAAGCTGTGTATTGTTTGGACTGCTCCGTTACAGGTATCTGGGTTATCATGGGCAATTGGACTCTACTATCCTGTACCACCAAGCTGTAACATCATTTTCACCTCTTCTTTAACCTTTTCAAATTCTGCTTGTGGTATAGTATAAGGTATTTGTCTAAMTAGACTACATCCAGGCTTCATTTTGATGTCGTGCTTTCTAACTGTAGTTTTTCCAGGTTTGTTGCTCATGACTCTGTTGTAACTATCCAGCAGATATTTCAGCTCTTCTTTTTCTTTGTCACGTAATTCATCATTGATCTTGAGTTCTGTTGTCTGTCTTACATCGCTATTCCATGGTATGTCTATGTGCGACATGGATGTGTTTTAATATAATAGCTACCAATGCGTCACCTACCAAGGCTGACCTACTGTTGAATTATTTTAGTAGATTAATATGATAATTTTTTTAATCGTTTTCCTCTTGTCTCCTGTATCTATTTCATATTCTACCGGTCCCACCTTACTTAATATCTTATATGATCCTTGCCATTTTGCTTCTGGTAAATCGGAACTGAATGGTAATAATAGAAGAACTTCTTGCCCAGGAGTAAACTCTCTGTGCCGTGCCTTCTTGTCGCAGCCTTTTTTCTGTTTTTGTTGTGCTATTTCCAAATTTTCTAATCACTCATTGAAGATATTAAATGTGCGTTATCTTATCTTGAGCACATGTGACACAACCATTTTTGGTTCGGATACTTCGCTTGACTTTTTTTGACGTTGAATTTCTCTACGAGGCAGGGGATATTTGTTGTCAGGCTTTTTATCCTCAACATCTTATATGTTTACTTAGTTGCTTTGATGTAAAGTTTCATCCTCGGTCCGTGAGGACTTCACGTGGAATACCTATTCTACACTGTAAAAACTGCCTGGTTGAAACAACCAAAACGAAAGTGGTTATAAAAAATTGAATGGTTATTATAACCAATTTGTTATTGGTTGATAAAATGGTCAATATCAATATGGTCGTCATTGCCAGATTCATTTTGGTTAAGGAGTCTCTGGGTAGTTTTGTAGTTTTGGTAGTTTTGGTCTGGCACACCTAGCCACATTGAAACAGCTACAACTTCGTCTTGAATAACTCGATCTGCAAGCACTTTTCACACATTGTCAGGAAAGGATTAAAGGTTTCAAAAATGATAAATTAGTTTAAAGCGGCCTTTTCATTATGACGTAATGATGACATCATAGAAATCGTTTACCGCTTATTTTCTCGAAAACTAGACCTAAACTTTCAAAACGACTTGCACCAGTCGATAGTATTCATCAAGGCACCCAACAGATTGCAATATGAAAAAAATGTATGAGAGCGTTTTCCAAATATTACGCGATGAATATTTTCATGGACTTTTACTATTATTTCCAGCGTGTCAACTTTATACCCTCAAAATCGAGACTTCAGTTTAGTGGATTCAATATTTTTAGTAGCTAGAATATAGGTACGGATATAGACACTACTGTCCTTATTGAGTATGAATCAAATTGTGACTTTCTTTCTAACGTTATGGATTTTTTGATATGAAGTTAAATGATCCCATTTGTTGTCAAAAGCGATAGAAAATATCGATGAAAGCGGCATTTAAAAAATCGTCGAACGATTTTTTTCTAAATGAAGTCACTAAAAGCTGTATCTTTTACAAATATTCTCCTTTAATTTCATATGCATTGAAGGGTTTTAAGCAGTCAAATAAACAGCACTAACAGCACACGACAAGGAATAACACGGAAGTCAAGCGTAAATAATCAACAAGCAGCCGTGAGCGAAAATATTTGTGAGCGTACTTATTTTTATTATTTTTATTTTTATTTTTTTTAAAGGAATAGTTTACCAATAAATCTATGTGATTCAATTGGATCTAGCTGTATCTACGAACTAGCAGTCCTCCCTTAAACTTTAAATAGACGCACTTCTGTGCGTTTACTCGGGCTACCATCAAGATGTCCAACTGATAATAGATATTCTATATCTCTGCTTAGAGTAAACTTACTATGATCGAGTCTGTCATTGAGACTCTTATCAACATGGGATAAACTGTTATGGGACGACCGCTCTCGGTACGAGCCACGGGATCTTTATACTACTTTCTCTGACTCTCTTCTACATCTCTCTATTCTTACTAAAACTAATTACATGAGCTCTATTTATAATAACCTCATGACAGGTGTCATTCTACAATCAATATGATATTATCGCTGAGTCCTGATTGGCTAACGGAAATAGTAAATTCCTAGGTGTGATATCTTATTAAAGAGTAATACGAGTGAAAATCTTAGAACTAAACATAGCTTAAACTAAAGTTAGTATATGAATATATGGTAAATGTATAGAACGGTCTACGAGGGATATTTATATCATAAGATTTAAAAGAATAGTGCTAAAATAACTAAGCAAAGGGGTAAAGAGTGCGTAGGGCGTAACCAGAGGTGTACATGCTAATGGGAGGAGCTAAGAGGTTTACTTGTAAATTCAAAGCATACCATTAACTAAACTTGTGCGTGATGGCAGCCTTACTAAAATCTTATATCGATATTTTTAATAACTAATCGTTCTTTATCTTGTTTTCATGCGATAAGAAATAGTAATTAGAAAACTGATGTCTAGCTTAGTCTGTAAAAACATTAATTTTCTCTCTCATAACAAAACTACAGACACCATATTTTTGTGAACTCGGATTTGTCAGCAGTTGATGATAATAATTATTGTGACTTGCATCCATTGCTCTTTACTTATGTTTCTTAAGAAACGATTTTTTAGACCATGATTTTCTTCGACTGGGTAAAGAACGAGACGCTTTGCTTATTTTGAATAAGACTTTGCTTCTTCATGATCAAAATTACTTTTTTTGACAAAGCAATGAATTCTTGATGACATCAGTACATTTTTTACGACATACTTTTTTACGACGAACCATTTTCCGTATCTTCCTGCTTTTGTGCAAAAGAGCTGTTCTTCAGTTATCTTTGCTAAAATGTAGTACCAGAGTGGCACCGAAAAAATYAACATTTTATTGTTTTTCAACATTTAAAAAAAATAAAACAGAATATTTTTTATCCTTTGTAGAAATCTTAGTTTGGATTTATATGTATATATATCTGTTACTGTCTCTATCTCTATATAAATAATATATATATGTTTTTATCAATTATTGTACATGTTTATGTATAACACAACAATATGTCATGAATATTACAGCAATTTGTTTTGAGTGGAATTGCACTAATAACTGATACTTCTAAACAGAATCTATGATATTTAGCTTGTGTTCGTCTTAGCCAAACGTACAATATCAGGCAGAATAATTAAGGGATAGCGCGTCTTCGTCTGGAATAAGACTACTTTCAAGAGCGTTCAAGTACAATAGGTCTCCTTGTATATATAACTTCGTCGATTGTTTCGGCCTGCCATTGCAGAATTGGCAGCGACTGGGCACTTTACAGCGCTGAAAAGCTCATAAGAGAAAATTGTCTTTCCTTTGAAAGGTCACTAAATCGTTCGTCACCTTGATGAATACTTCCAGCAATAAATAAATTGAAGTTTGACATAATTTCACAACGAAATACTTTCCTAGATGAGTGAACGTAACAACGAAATCAGATTTAGACTTGACAAGCCAACAGATTTATACTTGACAAGCCAAAGCTCGAGAAACACACGTTTTGTAATCACGATTTAATAACCCCAGGCTAAAAGTACTGAAGGCTCCGAAAATCATCTTCACCGACACAAAACTTCTTAAATCGAGATTTTAGCTAGCATCTGTAACACAGGTAGCCCGAGTAAAAAGTTACTCCAGTGAACGCCAGGAAATACGTGATCGCGGCTGCTCGCCCAGCTTTCACGGCCAAGGACTGAAAACCATCAAAAATTTCACCACTAGGGGAGGGGGTCAACACAATACGGCGCATTATGCTACCTATTTGARCGGAAATTTTTTTGCTTATCGAAAACTAACCTGAAAAAGAATAAATCGCATCTTTAATAAATATAACAGCTTTGTCTTGTGTTCAGATTTTTTCCAGGCACATTTCACAGGTTTTACAGTACTTTAGCACGTCGTTGTTAATTGTTGGCTAGTAGAACCTTTCAGTGGCGGATGTATGCGTAGTTTTTTTTTCTTCGCCGTTTTTTTTTTTTTTTTGTTGCTGTTGTTGTAAGGTTTGAATTTTTGGATATCAAGAAAAATATGTCTGTAGATTTTAATCAAAAAGATTACAGAAGTTTTGGGTTGTGTCCTGTCGTTATAGCTTGTTTTTGGCGTCGTACGTCGTACGAACAGCGCTCATATATAGTAAGAGCAAAGAAGTGAAAAATCTGGACCCCGTTCTGAAAAATCCTGGATCCGCCACTGCCTTTGTTTCATCCTTTCGATTCATTTTTCACTTTCTGAAGAGATTATTCTTTTCTAGCTCTGTTTGCATGACTGTACGTCCAAGCCTTCATACTCTTCCGCTACGTCTGTTTCCTTGTTTGGTACTACCGTCAAAGCAGGTTGTTATCCTTTTCCTCTTTAGCTTCTTCGGATCTTTCTACTAGACCTTTCTTTACCTCACTTGCATGGTTGAAACATTTTCAACAGTTCATAAAATGTAGGAAAATCCTTTCCCAGCAATACTTGTTTGAGTAAATCCTTACTCACCACTACAAGTATTTCGTTTTCTTTCTCTCCAACTTTAATACTGGTCATGGCTGCTGGGTATGCCTGTTGGTGGTCATGTATGCGTTGACGTGCGTCTTTTCAACTGAATTTATTCCAATTGGTTCTACGAGGTCACATCCTGAATCCAATATCATCATGCCTCTCAATCATCCCCCAAACCTTTGAGAGTAAATTCCTGTAAAGGATCATATGTCACTTTCCTTTAAAAGATAACACGTCTTCTTCTTTTCTTTCGGGCAAAATCTCGTAACGTTCCTTCTTACCTGGCATCGTCTACACTGGATTTACGTTGAAAGTCGTGGTTATTCCTCCGTTTTGGTCTTTGGTCCCCTATGCGCCGCTTCACTAAAGTTGGAAGTTTTGAGGGACTATCACATATATTACTTCATCCCTAAATTATTTCTTGCTCATCTTGAGCTTAAAGTACACTTTCATAACGTAGAGTGGCGAGTACCTTAGTCTTATAGTAATGTCATAAGAAATGGAAAAAATCGCTGGAAAAAGAAAATTTGCTTTTCGATTTGATTTTTTTCGGAGGCATCATCAATTTTCAGGAGAGTGAACCAAAATCGGCTCACTCTTAACTTCATAAAACTAGTGAAATTTGCGAACAAAACCGAATGTGTCAGTTAAAATTTTTTTTCTCATCCTGAATCATTTATTAAGATATTATATAAGCCTTAACTCTTCTTCGAGAAGCTTGAAAACTAAACTTACTAGAAACTGGGCTTCGCAGTTAAAGGATTTGACCAATCTTTTCTTGCAAAACTGACAGTAAATTGCAAAAGCGGCTGAAGGATAGAATAAATTTGCCCAGAGAGACTGAACCATTTTTGCTACAAGATGAAAATATGGTTCTGGTTTCACATAATTTAAACTTACAAAACTAATCAGCAAGCTACGTTACCAATTTAATGAGCTTGGATGATTCTACATTCATGCATAAGTTACGCTTCCTGTTATACAACCTTGGTGGAACCGTTTCCTTACCTCTTGCTTGGTTGAGATTTTAGCTGTTGTGCTCATTTTGTGGTCCGTCAATTTTATAATTTCTTCGTTTCTCAAGGGTTTTTTGATTCCTATGCCTTAGTTAAATTGCATGCAAGTCTATTTGTTAGGCGAGTTGGGATGCGGATTAAAAAAGGGGTACAACTCTCTTCCCGGTACCGGAAATAAAACATGAAAATACCATAATAATTTAAAGCCATAAAAGTATTCGGCCGATACGGCCTCGTGCTTTCATCAGCTTCTCGGTGTATTGAATTCCGATGAAACACTCGCACTCGTGTTTGATCTATTACATATTTCCAAAGGGTCTAACAAGCAGGAATTGTGTAATAATGATCTTCAGGTATAATATGGCTTTTCTAATAGACATGTTTCGGCAGTCCTGCTGCCATCATCAATGGATAATGATCACAAAGCTAATTTCGTTACATATTTAGCAATTATTCGCCGAAGGCGAAGTGAATATCGGGTGAATATTTACCGAGACGCGAGTCTTCGAGTCTTCTCCATATTTACTGAGCCTGAGGCGAATAATTGTTTTAGCATATACCAACTTGTGTACAGAGTAACTTATTTCTATATACAATAATTCAATAAAAACACACACAAAAAAAGAAACTTTTAGTTTCACGCATAACTTTTAGCAAAACTTTTAGCAAACTTTTAGGCCATACTTCGTTGCCTCCGGCTTTTTAGTATCGATAGGAATGGCATTTACTTTCTTTTTTTCAATTTCCTCATCGGAAATTGTAGCAAAACGATTGCCGGAAGATGCCATCTTGTTGCCGACTCAATATTCCGAGATTCAGAGGTGAATATCGTACAATATTTACCTCCAATTAACCAATGAGCGTGAGCGTTCTTAGGAAGTACACGAGTTGGTATATGCTAATATTACATGTTTCCTTGTTTTTAGTTTTATTTACCCCTCCAGGCCTCCAAGGATCTAGATCACCATTTGAAAAGATGATGTTGGATGCAGAGCTGATATCTGGAGAAAAGTAAGAAACATACAGCATTTAAGATCTAGAAAAAGCAATTACAAGATTGAAGATACAGGAGAACTTACATTCTCAATCTCATATGTATATTAGTCAAATAGCTATTTCACGGTTTTAGTGACTTCACTCAATCCCTGTGCTTCAAGGCCCCCACCACTGGACACCTAAGTTTCTTTATGAATAACTTGATTGGTCGAGTGGGTGTTATTATTTTCTAATAAGTATTAGGCTGGTTTATTCAATCAGTGAGCTGCATCCTGCTACGTGTATGAGGTTTAACACACCACTGAATCATTATACCATAGCCACGATATAACGTACGCTCTGATTAGTTAATTAGCGTGCGCGAGCATGAATCGAAAATTAACAAATAGAGATCAGTTTTTTTATGTCTGTCCTCTTATTGACGATAAATTGCGTCATCACATTGTCAAAGTAGTGTGGATCTACGAGGCGTAAAAATAAAAATCGATGGTGCACGCTGACGTCAGTTGAGTAGGGCGCGCTATATAAGATTTCGCTAGAAAAAATATTTGAATTTTTCAGAGTTTTTCAGATCAGAATCCAGAGGTAGACAACAGAGCCTGCGTTTCTTCTGGCCTGCGGCGAAAAAAAGAGGGTTCTGGCATAATCCTTTTTTTTGAGACCAGGATTTCTTGGACCTCCGGTATAAAAGGGCATGCGTTCGAAGACAAGAAAAAAACAAGACGACCTTGGAGCGTGCACTGGGTTGCCCAATGCGCGGGTATGCTCGTCCTCATTTAACATCTAATATTTGTTATGTACCGCTATTTGGGGAGGGGGTACTTTGGAACATTTTAGGTGTATAATATATTCTCCATCTTGAATTACACGAGAAACTTGACCTGACTTTGACCCGGCTAAGACTTGCAGCGTCCAACGAAATAAATATATTTATTTCAGGAAGTCTAAATTTATTTAGAAATGTGCTTAAAATTGTTATTTGTATTTCGCTAACAGTTCTGAAGTTCACGATCTTTCCATTATTGATCATATTCTTCGAATATAGTTTTTTAAAATATCCTAACCAGTGAAGTGGAACTGTGAAACTCGGTTAGTTAAAGGATTGCAAACTTAGTGAAAAGTACTTACGGTCAAAGTTACCAGCTCTATTACCGCGAGGTATTTAACGATAGATTCATGTATATGTCTTATTAACTAAAAAGACTGAAAGTCGTATTTTAGAATACTGCCGACTCAGTAGCTGTAATAATATTAATAAATATGTGAATTACAATCCTAGATRTTTTCTTTTACTGATCAATTATATTACTTCTAAAGCCCGGAATTACATCCTCATCCGCTCAGCCAGTCGCTATGAGCCATTAATCAATGTACCCGTCATTCAAATCCATATACGGGTACTCTTACGCAAGAATGCACTTTTCGTGAGACGGAGAAAAAAAAAAAAAAAAAAAAAAAAAAAAGAAAGAAAGAAAGGCATTTTACGACTGGGCTGCCACAGGCAACCCAGTAATAACAAAATATGTTCCAGATTTCTAATTTTTATTTTGATCGAAAGTTAAAACAGAACTCTACTTGAAATCAAAGGTTACCCATGGTAAGCTCGTGAAGCTTTTTGAGTACCAATGAATCAAGATGATAACAAATGACATCTGGTGACTTATTTCATTGAAGGTATTGTGACCCGAGTAAGGCGATAGTCGGAATACATGTTCTGTGCAAACAAACTGTTGTCTTTATCAATTAAATTATTGGCTTCTATTGGATTATCTGGACCGAGTCTAATCGATCCAATATATGACAAACCAGGCTGTTTTCGGATTCTTCTTCCAACGTAATGATAAATACGACAATCTCATATCTCAAGGTCCAATAAAAAGAGCATAAAGTAAACTAAGAATACTCAAAATATGCTGCTAATTATGAAGTGAACGAAAATCCAAAATGGCTTCCTCTGTAAACAACGTGCGATTCTTCCAGTGACGTTACTTGGCGAATACAATGGATTCCATGGTTACGGGAATTACCCAAAACGATTGGCTGAGAAGCGTTATCCGAAAAATGCGAAATCTAGCCACCTCGATAGCTCTTCACGAGCTAAAAATTACTTCCATCGATTATATTTTTTAACTTCCGGAAAATTGCGCATGCGCCAAAAATGGACTATGCCAAAGCTCTCGTTCTTCGCTTAAGGCCAGAAAAAACGCACGTTCTGGGTATGAGATTGGGAGGTAGATCACTAGTGATCTGAATACCCAATCAGAGTCCAGAGAAAGACTACTAGCAGTGATCTTGATACCCAATCAGAGTTTAGACTCTTCCACAACCCCTCGCTCTGCCGCTACACTATCAACGCCAAGGGACTGCAACTGTAGAATGGTAGCGAATCTCTGATTGGCTGATAGATTTACTAATCTTATCTACTTTATCATTGGTTGATTACTCAGACTTTGATTTTCTTTAAATATTGTCACAATAGTCATCAAGATTTGGAAATTATAGAACGAAATATTTTGTTAAAGCTGGCGGCGATCGAAATTAACAATTGAAATATATCTATTGCGCTACAGTGTCTTTAGATTGAATTGATTGCATTTTAGCTAGTATTTAAGCCCCGAGGCATCGTGTTTATCTTCTTCTACTCCCTGGGGTTATAGGGTGATCATACCACCCTTTGATATTTTCTTTGTCCTAGGCTCGTTGTTTATTTTATTTCATGCTTATGTCTTTCCATGTTATCCGCCGGGGACCCTATTGTTGTTTCTCTGTTTTGTGTGGCGTGTTTCATTCCTTTCTTTCTTTATTTCTTCCTTTTATTATGGTTTCCCCTTTAAAATCAATTTGATCAACCCAGAAGTTAAATCAAATAAGTGTTTATGGGTAGCAGTAGAGTGCATACGTAGCATATAGACCCCTTGAAGCACTTTGGAATTCAGGTCAATCTGGGTGACAAAACAATAGGTTATACTTCTCAGAAGATTGGAATTCTTTTGTTTTGTCCCCCAGATCGAGCTGCTTTGACGTCACATGCAAGGGGTCTACATCCTTTAAAAGCAAATTAGTAAGTTCAGTAGACCTCAGTACACCGGAGACCTACAAACCTTTGCACTAATGTGTACAATTTTGTTAGTTCACCTTTTCCACGGATACATGTTATGCTCTCATTATGGTATGTGTTTAACTGAAACCTAGCTTTCGACCTTTCGTAAGTTAGCCAGGTCGTAATTAAACACAATTCTTGGGTCGATGAAGCAAATCATTTATTCATTATAATGATTCCAGAAGTTGTTTTGGGGTGTCGATAGAAAAGTTTGAAAGTGCCATATTAAGCCCATTAAACAAGCTGTATATTAAAGTACATACTTTTTCCCCAGAGCGAAGTTCCAGTCCATTGCAAACGAGGCTTAACATTCCATGTCTTGTTGCAGTACTCGTTTCTCATATCCAGTGTCCATGGTAGTTCAGGAAACATATCAGTGACATTATTAGTACCAGACGGCAACAGAAACTCTGTACACGCCTTTTAAAAACAATAAAACTTCTCTCACAATCTGAACTGCGTTCCTATTTCCTAAACTTCTCCCACTAAGGTAGCACCCCACTTGGTACTGTTTAATATTATTTCCTTCATATTTTTTAATGGGATTTTGCAGTGTTTAAGTAAGTGAAGGGATAAAGAACTTGCAAGGTCGCTAAAAGCACCACGATCTGTAATCCTGTTATCAATAAATCTTGATTTAAAATTAAGAAAACTTGCAAATCAGAAAAGCGAGTAACTAAGTTGGTGGTTTGCAGCCTCCTTAGGCTGCAGCTTGATTCCCATTGACTTCCAGAGCCTTCGCCACTTCTCTTGACTTTTATAATTAGTGCAGACGACACAATTCTGCTCAGTTTACAAATTCATTGCAATAAAGCGGGCACTTGAGATGCGTTCTCAAATGACAAAGTTTTTCCTAATAAGATTAAAACTTAATTATTCCAAAGCTTATCGGTATTGTGCAACAATTACATGACATACTAATTTATAAGCCTATATTGACAAAGAGGCCTACCTGATAATCCCAAGCAAGATTGTCATTCCCGGTACCACATCCTGTAGGGTCTGCACATTCCACAAACTCAATCCATGGATCAAAGCATTTCAGTTTACCACCAGTGCCATTGTATGCTAAACCTGCAGCCTCTGCAAGTCCTTCCATCTTATTTGAGGAGCCAGAGATAACCTTACATGCATAGTTAACAGGATTGGCAGGGAGAGGAGCTAGAAAGCTTGTGGGGTAAGGATAGTCACACATTGCCATGATCGTGAATGCATTGCGGATCCAACCAATCAAATGATTAATCTAAAAATATTTATTTGATTAATTACAATCACGACAATAATAATAATAATAATGATAATAATAATAACGATAATAATAACAATAATAACAATAATAATGGTAATGATGATAATGATAATGTTGATGATGATATTGATAATGACGCGCGACGATACAACAAAGAAGAGCCTTACACTATGATGTTATTCTAAACTTACTAATGTATATCAAGAATCTGAGTTCGAAGCGGCGCGTGGGGAGAGACGGTGGACAACGCACAGAGAAATGAATTGACCATTAAAATTAGTCAAATATGGCTGCATTCCTTGATCACAGACTCATTTCAGTGAACAAATATTCACAAATGCCAACGGTAAAGTAAAGAATGTACAACTTCAACACTTTGAAATTCCACAGRCTTTGACTGGAATGAATGAATATTCAAACTGAACTATTTCGTACGAAATCGAGGCTAACCCTGTACGACAGAGAATTCAAAACTGGAGTATAATCGCCACTTTTCTACATATCAAAATCCAACAACGTTCATTGAAATGCAGAGAAAACTGTACGAATAATTTGCCAAATCCTTGGGAGGAGTTGCTGTTTATGTTACTTTGCGACCAAAGATAAGTAGGCTTTCTCGTACAACTAGTTCTGGAGTGTGTTATGAAACAACTGAGAGACTGCCAGTTTTCAAAATAAAGGGCAAAAACATTCAAAGAGAAAAGTGAAGAGAGAGTGAGTTAATTTAGGTTAATTTATGTTTAGTGTATTTAACTAGATTTAGCGTTAACCAGGAAATCTATAATAATTCAAAAATTGCTATCTATAAACTAATTGTTATTTAAAAATTATATTATATATTATTTATTATATAATATATACACTTGATTGCAGCAAGGTTGTAGTGTACACTTATACAGATACCTAATGAGATGCAAGATATCAAACGAGATGCAGAATGCAAAACATAACATGCTTAAATATAARTTCGTTTCGATTGTTGAGGGAAGCGTTCTTAGGTTGGCAGATTATGATATATTTTTCATTTATACATAAATTACAACGTTTGTTTAAATTACTTTATGATTTTGCTTTCATTAAGATTGACCACGTTAATTTGTACTCAATGCTACTTTCTTTTAAGTTCCAGATGTATTTTGAGAGTTAAGTTGCTTTTTTTTTTGTTTTTTTGTTTTTGTTTCTCGTTTCTGAAAAATGATGTGTGATTTCTGTGTCGGGTTTTAAATTCAGTTTCTGTTAGTCCTACGTAGGTTTCTGTCTTGTCATCTGTGGTTACTGTGGCTTGATAAATGATGTTGGATGCTCGGTATTCGCCTCAGAGTGGACAATTGGCTTTATATCTGCAGTTGCATGGAGGGAACTTGTTTCCGCATGTAGACACAAGCGCAAATATTTACTCAGATTTTATGATGTGCAACCTTATACTAAGCATCGTTTAAATTTAAGATTGTATTTAATGTAAACCTTAAATGAACCAACGGTCATGTAGTGTGTTCACCTGAAGAGTGTGGTCAGTTCGACCATACGGAACAAATGTTTCGTGAAAAATACACTATGATTTTATAGTAGTTTGTTTGTTTCTTTTTCACTTTACACTGCTCAGACTATAACTGTCATTGAACACTTTGTCTGAAAACCGGGTGAAAGTTTTAAAATATATTTGCAAAAATTATGGCCGCTTTCAATATACATATACAAGTATATTATGAAGTAGAGAGAACAAGAGAAAAATCCTGCCAAGGGCATTTGATATTTTTCTCTTATTCTCTCTACTTCAT